>PVHP010054811.1:0-10342 GCA_004024765.1 Zapus hudsonius | reverse complement strand
GTGATCCATGAGGTTCCAAAAACAAGACAGAATTCTGTCAAGGCTCTTGAACACCCTCCCCAGGTCTGAGACGAAATCTTGTTGCTGAAGAAATCGCAGAATGCCATCGATCTTCATCGAGAGTCCCAGCGAGGTCTGGAATGGTAGCCAACCCCCAGATGGCAGTTAGTGTAGGGCTGGAGGGCAATGCACAAGCTGCCAGGGGAAGCTGATTGGCGATAACTGGAGTAAACAGACCATTTGCATGAAACATAGTCTGCGGCCATGAATAGGCTGGATACAGTTCCTACTGGGAGAGAACAGCAAACCTAGAAAGGAGCAATTATGCAATGAAGGAGCCTGGGCCTGGGGGAGTCAATCAACAGCCATTAAATTCGGCCAAATATTCCACTCAGTGAGGGGGAACCTTTGATTGGAAATGGGGATTTAGGGCAAGATGCACCGGATCCCATACTCTTGGGCACCCAAGAAAAGATGCACTATGCAAACGTCTAACAGGGAGGCTACTAAAAATAGAAACTAGGTAATCCAGAATGGTCTATATCTGTTAACCTATACTGTTCTAACTCTCCAATGGAGATTGTATTTGTATTTTTCAGGGTATAGCTAGTGAGCTGTGGCCCAAATAACCCTATACCTGGACTTTTGAGCTGGATGACCTTCATGTCTCCTTTGGGCTTCATTTCTCCTGTAGTAGTTCTTCCTGCCTTTATTCTGACACTTAGCCCTTCCAGGGTGTGATCCTATATTGAAAAGCCAAAGGTTGATTAAATGGCTGGATTTGAGCCACTTACATGTACACTAATCAGCTCAGCTACTAATATATACATAATTTCAATTGTTTTCAACAGAAGATATTTATCATCTACATGATAACATCTTGTGCTGAAGGCTGTATGTAGTAAAAATGAGTACTAGACAAGCTCTGCTGATACTAATGGGAAATTAGTGTTTGATCTTTTAACAGTGACGTTTTCAGCATGTCTAGAAATGCTTTGATATTGATCATGCATTTGAAACTGAAGTATGTTAGGGCTGAAAATGTTCCCTTCCAGAGCCCTCTTATTCATTTCTTCTTTCCTTACTCTTCATTCTGGCATGTATATTTTCTTGTACAGTTCAAGGCAAAGCCATACATCTTGTTTACAGCCTTGTCTAACCCTATCTGTAAGGGTGGAGTAAAGAGATAAATGTCTTTATTTGACAGATACTAACTTTTGAAGATTTTTTAAACAATAGACAAAAACATCAGCAAGACTGATATTACTTAACTGTAATGAAAATATAATTGTAATGAAATTAGGCTATTAGAGTTTTTATTTAGAGCCCTTTATTATCCACATGCTTGAAAGATGATTTTAGAATCTCTTCCATCGTATTTTGCAACCCTTCTTTCAGCAAATAGCATTGATTTTGACTTTCACTATGAGTGGACAGAATCTCTATAATGCAAAATAGTTTTGAAGATTCTTGTTGGCTCATAAAATGTCTGTCCATTTCAAATTGATGCACAGTTATTTAAAAATCTTTCAATGGTCTCTTTTTAAAGAAAATGTCTTCTGTTATACCTAAGAATTACATTTTATGACCTGTCATCTTGACCTCACAATATAAAATCCTCCCCACCAGGTACAGTGCCAGCAAACCTTGGAAACCTGATTGCCTCAGAATTCAGGAACAAATTAATACTTCTTATCATTAAAAATTATAGTATTTGTATTTTTTTTTGGACAGGTATACATTACTACTGGTTGTATGGCTTCTAAGTACTTGTTTTCCCAATGGCAAATTTAAAGTAGAAATTGTACCAGGTATGGTGGTATATGTCTTTAATACCAGCATTAGGGAGGCAGAGATAGGAGGATCACTGAGTTCAAGGCAAGCCTGAGGCTATATAGTGAATTCCAGGTCAACCTGTGCTAGAGTGAGACCCTACCTGAGGGGGGGAAAAAGTAGAAATTGTCACCCTGGTGCTAACTGTCCTGGGCAACTGAGAAACAACATTCCCACCAATCCTGAGGCCAAATCAGAAGAGCCAGGGGCTCTTCAGCTCACTGCTTCCTCTATCATGCCCTATAGAAGGAACACTGCATTCCCTAAGTGCACTTGTTATAATAACCTACAGTTCAGCACATCATCCAAGATGGGCTACTTAAAACTTAATTGCCCTTTACAATGACTTGAGATGCAGTTCCTTTATTCTTTTAATAATGCTAATTATTAAATTAAATGCTAGTTTTATTACATGCACAACATTTTAGGCAAAAAGATATTCTCTTTCAGAATTTGCATTTCTCTTTCAGGTAACTTCTCTTCAAATTTCAGGAGGAGATAACAAATCAAACACTGAACATTGAAATCAACTGAGGCTCATGTTTTATTTAATGCATCAATGAGATAATGTTTGGCATTAAAACTATTTCATTATTGTCCCTTGAGTACACCCACCTTGTGAATCCAGAGTACTTGAGTTATTTGAAGACAGTACCAAAGAAGGTACTATGCTGGAGCACTTTGGAGAACAGTCGTTTCCTGTATAGTACCTCAGGCATATTAATTAACCTTTGATTGGCTCATTCATGTATTAGATGAGCATTTTGAGTAGCTGTTGCTGTATTGCTTTTTTATTTCACCTCCACGCCTGCATCATTGATGATAGTGTCTAGTGGGGTTGTCAAACAATAAATAAGTGGATTTATAATGTGATGAATAATGGAACAGAATCACACAATATGATGTGATAAACACTACATGAAGATGGCCAGCTTTGGGGTTTTAGGAAAGGTCTCTCTTAACAGGCATCTTTACACAGATACCCAGAAAATAAGCTGAGCCTACAGAGAACACTGCAACCAGAGGAAACAGCAAGGGCAAAAATTCTGAGTTTGAGCTGGGGAGATGGCTCAGGGGTTAAAGGTGCTTGCTCTGCAAGCCTTCGGGATCCTCCACACCCATACAAAGCTGGGTGCAAAAATGGCACATACATATGTGAACCTTCACCTATGGCAAGGGAGGCAGAATCAGAATTCTGAAGCTCACATATCATTTAGTCTGGCCTTCTCAACTTAAAAAATAATGAATAAATAAATACAGGAGAGACTCTGTCTCACAAGTGGAAGGAGAGGATGGATACCCCAATGTTGTCTTTACAAACCAGCTGTGGTCTGTGCACACTCCAAAACACACAATTAATTAATTAATGTAAAAACCACTTGATCTGGTGAATGACCAATCAACTGTCTGTTAACTGAGAACCTATCTTCCTACATACTACTCATAGGTATATTGCATGTGGTGTTCAGTAAACGTAACTGCAAAATGATTTAATCTAACTTACTATGTAATAGGTAATGAAGGAAAAATCAGAAGTCTTTTTTCTCTATCTTTAGAATAAAGAAAAGACTATTGAGTAACAAAAGAGAGGACAAGAAAACATTTAGAGATATCCTGTCTTTTAACCACTCCGTTGTGTAATACTAGCTTTAGTACTCCTTGGAAGGCAAAGATTTGGAGTTGAGAATTGACTTGGGTCCTAAAGAATGGATGAATTTGGCCCAAGGGAAATAGTAAAATGAGAGAACTGGGTAAACGAAGATACTAAGATGGGGTCAGACATGGTGGTGCATGCCTTTAGTCCCAGCACTTGGGAGGCAGAGGTAGGAAGATCTTTGTGAGTTCGAGACCAGCCTGAGACTATATAGTGAATTCCAGATCAGCCTGGGCTAAAGCTCGACCCTGCGTCTAAAAGGAAAAATAAAAGATAAGATGAGCTGAACTTGAACAAATATTTGAAAGTCAACAAGGACAGAAAGAAGACAAGTCTGGTTCACAGGGCTGTTGAAAGGTCAGTGGAGCACTTGTGACAACAGAGAGAATCATGCTTTCTTTTAAAAGTTGTAAAGTTAAAGAGAAGGGAGCCTGTATATATACAAAAGGAAAAATGATAGCTAGATAGGGCAACCTTTTCTTATCAATTTTATTCTACCTGATAATGAGAACATGGCCTGTGCTTATCCCAGAGAGCTGTGTGCAAGGAATTTCAGAGGAATGAACAGTGACATCTGGTTAATGAAGAGCAAATAATTCAAATGCCAAATGCCTGCTTTCAAAAAGTCCAAGGGATTGCCCAAGCATAATCAGTGGTGGAACTCTGGAAGTTTAGGGTATTGAATTTTTGTATTGATTCTGTGTGGGACAGAATAAGCTTTAGATATCAAAACACCCAAATTCTACACAAGTAGATGTAAAGAACTAAAACAAAAAGGAAGCTGAATAAAAGGAGGTGTTAAGAACAGAGGGCTTAGCTCTTGAGAGTACATGATCATGGTTAAGTAGAAGGGGGACAGCAAAGGAAAGGGAGAGAGAGAGAGAGAGAGAGAGAGAGGCAGAGGAACCAAAGTAGCAGTTGCATAAAAGCCAAGATAAGAAAAATTTCAGGCAGCAAAGAGGTAAAGCTTTGTGGAAAGTCATAAAATCTACAGGTTGCTATGTATCTTTATTTGTAAAGACCCCTACTTGGTGCCACTGCCGCTGCAGCAATGTATAGCTGTCCTTCCTTCAGTGAACAAAGCAGTACTGTTCTTTAGACCTACAGCTGTGAGTAGATGTCATCTCATCATCTTCCTAAACACAGCTCTGCCCCATTGACCTGGCTCCCCCAAAACTTAGTATTTATGGTTCTCCATGATTTTGATCCATGCTACTAACTGACCTTCATTTACCAAGGTACTGTTGGTTAGACACCTTCCTCCCTCTTTTGTTTTTTGGTGGTTGGTTGTTTTCTTGCAGGTCCTCTTCTGTCCATGGGTCCTAGTCTGATCCTTCAGGGTACCTCCTCTGTCAGTGTGTGCTAGGCTGATCCTGAAGCCCCTACTCCCTCATTGTGTTATAGGCTGATCCTGGAGCCCCTCCTCTGTCAGTGTGTGCTAGGCTGATCCTGGAGCCCCTCCTCTGTCAATGTGTGCTAAGCTGATCCTGGAGCCCCTCCTCTGTCAATGTGTGCTAAGCTGATCCTGCTGGCACCTCCTCCATTCCCCACATCTCTCTCTGGCCTCTATCCCTCTTCAGAAATACCTAAAGCACCGCCTTAGTGTTTAAATTGTTAATATGCTGCATCCATGCACCCGTTATCTCTGTCATAAAACCTTGCTTTCATCTGAGCACCTGTAAGATTTTGTTATCTCCCAATCTCAGTTTATCTGTGTTCTTGATATTCATGTATATTGTCTTCCTGTTATACTCTTGAGTAGAATCTGTACTAATCTGTTTTTGCATTTGACCTAATATCAGGAAGTTAAAACTGCAGGGGGGTCTGGAGAGATTGCTCAGCAGTTAAGGCACTTGCCTCCAGTGCCTAAGGTCCCGGGTTCAATTCCCCAGTACCCACATAAACCAGACCCACAAGTTGGTGAACCCTGGTGCTCTCTCTCTCCCTCCCTCTCTCTCTCTCTCTCTCTCTCTCTCTCTCTCTCTCTCTGTGTGTGTGTGTGTGTGTGTGTGTGTATTTCTCTGCTTAAAAATAAATAAAATATTTAAACCAAAAAAAAAAAACTGCAGGAGCTAAGATTACTTGGCATAATACGTCTTTCTAAGACATCTTTCTCTGTGCCCTAAAAAGTAACTATGCTGAAGGTGGTCCTTAGTACATGATAAGCTTACCAATGACAGTGATTCTCTCTTTTGTATGCACATTGAAATTACCTGTGTTACTTGTGGTGTTTTAAAATGCCCATGCAGGAGCCTAAGCCATAGAAACTAAGAAGTATGAGCGAGTAGGACACATACAATACATGCTTTACCATCTCTCCCCTCAGTGTTCAGTGTGCAGCCAAGGTTACAAGTAACCTACAGGATGGTGGCCTTGTCCAGCTCCTATTTTACTAGCTAATGCTATGTCATAATTTCAAATAAATTTAAATGTAAAAAAGTGCTAAATATGTGATAATAGTGTAGAACATTTTGTTTTCCTTGTCATAATAGCTTACTTAATTGTTTAACTTTTCAGATATTCCGAAAGAAAGCAGTGGAACTTGGGGTAAAATTGCTACCTGCGTTTCATACTCCCTCTGGAATACCTTGGGCATTGCTGAATATTAAAAGGTAAAGCTCTTCATTTTCAAAATTTTAAGGTGAAATATTTGAGATTGTGCTAACAGCTAGATGAATCATTACATGTATGACACTGGTGACATACCCCACTGGAATTCTTGCGTTTGTCCTTGTGTGGGAAGCACTTAGCTTTTCAGTGTTCTATGGCCTTAAATGGGTCCTTATCATGGGATAGTATAGCCCCAACAAAATCAGGCAAACCAGGCATGGTATGAAGTCTTCCCTATGTTCTGGCAACACACCATCAGTATTGTCCATAAATACCAAGAGTATCCCATTAGTTTTGATGCTGTCAGGAAAGCCCTTCACTTTCAAGGAAGTGAATGAGCATTTGCTTTGCTTAAAATATTGTATCTGTCAGCCTGTAGATTGTCTTGGGGTAGGTCTGTGTCCAAACTTGACTTAAAGGTAGCTTAGTATTTGTTTGGAAGCCCATGCATGAGCTTTGTATTTGGCTCATGTAGACCTTCTCTATTACTTCCCATATCTTCAAACTTGGTGTATATAGATAGTATTCTGACTAAGATAAGATCTAGTCACAAAACACTGTACTGTTAGCTCACGGTTTTTCCCTACCTGCCTTCAGAGAAAGCTGATACAGGCATAGCAGTGTACTCAGTGGTTACCAAGAGATGAGCTTCTAGGTTTTCTACTACTTTCAGGTTTGGTTATGGATCAATCATGGCTCAGGAGTCCTTTGTGACCACCTTCAGGCTCACTGATTCAGTCTTGATGACACCTGGGCCTCTGCTGATGGGATGACATCAAATTACACACAACGTTAAAAACCTCTGGTGCCTTCTGAGATTCATGGGACTTAGTACTATTCTTCCTGAAATTAGTTAAAGACTTTCTGAAACTAATAGAGTGGGTCTGTTACAAAATGCTGATATCATTCAATTAGTTATGATATCTCTTGAAATAAGTAAAAATGTGGGATTGTTTTAGCTTTACTTAGTTTGTATTTTTATAGTCAAGTGGATTTTTTACTTGGTGAAATCTCTTTAGGGTATCATGGAGATAAACATAATAAATTCTGAATCATCATCTTATTTTTCATTCTATGCTAGTGAAGAATTCATTATCAGGGTATTTAAATTTTTACAAGACCTTCTTATTGTGCACATTTTATATTAGGACTTTGGTTGAACATTTATAAGACAAATATAAAAAACGATTGTTTTCATTTATATATTCTCTGATGTTTTCATTTAAATTAAAGGAAATTATGTAATCATTTGGCAACTGATATGAATGCTTTTTTTCTGGCAATGTGTATGCAATTTTTTATTATATACTTTTCCACTATCATTCCTCTTTACCAAATAGCAATGGCAAATCCAAATCCACACAGTAAGCATTGGCAACATTGAGAATAAAATTCCTCCTATGCTTTTACTCAATTAAATTCTCTCTAATTGAACCCCAATTCCTTTCAGCCACAAAGCTGAGTTATCTTGAAATCTTTCCTGTGGGGAAGAAAATGACATTTCACGATTATCCACAATATACTTGTCAGGCTGTGTTGCTGCTGTCTCCTGTGCACATATGCTCTTTCCTTTGAGTCTTCGTCTTCACAAGGAGCCTGAGGGAAAGAGGATAGCTGCACAGGGCTTTTTTTCTTGCTGTTGAGGGAAAATGTTCCTAGCCAATCATGTTGTCTTAATTACCTTCCCAAAATAAGAGAATTCTTATGAACGAATGCCCCTAACAAAGGAGGACACATGAGGTTACTTTCTAGAATAGAAAGCTATTCACTGTGGACTGGCTTTGAAACTCAGCAAGATTTACGTTAGAGAGGTGTTGACTATGTTGGCTGTAAGGTTGTTATCCTACTCTTCCTCTCAATTCTAGAAATAGTCAGGAATGATGCCCTTCGACAACTTGTGTACATTATCAAAACTACAAACTTACCGGGATTATCTGTTCTCCAAAAAAATAATAAAAATAACTTCTCACTGGAGTGGATTTAAAGCAGGCAATATTTTGAATTGGGAAGGTTTTTATATTTGGAGCCAAACTACCAATAAGACAAATTGGATTTCAGTATTTATGTAAGTTGAAAATATGCAGAAAACTAAGTAATGTGTTCATATGCTACCATAGGAACTGTCCAGAAAAAAAACATTAGCTGTCATTTCTGCAGCGTCTATAATAAATTCTTAACTCAAGAGCTGCCGTTTTCAACTGTAGGTTTGTTGAAATTGTGATTTCATAGCAAATGGTTATTCGATAGCTTGAGTGTGACAAGGAGTAACCCTAGATGAAGGAGTGTGCATCCACCATGTCTGCTAAGCGAAAACCACTGCCTCACCAGCAGATTCAATTTTGGTAGAGCTCAATTTCTCTGACACGAGTATTTTAGTTTGATGTCTAACCTTGTTACTATTATTAGCAAGAGGTCCTATACATGTTTTCTCCTCCATCTTCTAGCAGAAAAGTCCCCTCTTGTGGTTTGAAAATTGAAGCATTTTACCATTTTCCTATTTCTAGTTATAACTCAAGCTTAGGTGTAGAGTTGACTTCTGTTAGATTTTTTTGGTTTCCTAAAGTATGTTCTTAATTTAAAATACTATAGTTAATGTTCCCATTATTCATTTCTATTACCAGACATATAGTCTGGGCATTCCTAATAATTACTCTGTCTCTCTTGATAAATGAGTTAGTTTTAGCTCTATATTATTTTATCACTAATTTCTTTGTGGATTTTTCTGAACGGACACTTGCCAGGTGGCTGTATGAAGTAAGTGGAAGCATCCGAAGTGTGTGTGTTCATTGTACATAGTTGGGGATGAGTTGGGACCTGACAGAGATCCCTTCAGAATCTCATTAGTCAGCAATGATGAATGGAGTATATAGCTTCCTCACTGCTTCTACTTCCTGCATGGTAAAGCTCTGTTTACTGACTATACCAATTATCTGCCAAAAATGCATACTGTGACATACACTTCATTGCATTTATATTATTATAATTAAATTACAAATTTTCTGCCTGAAGCAAGGCCTTCATTACAAATCATGCATAGCTGGGTGTTGTCTAACAGTGAAGATGTGAAGGGTTTGACAATATGTTATATTTCCTAATACTTTGGTGGTATAAAATTCTTGAATATTATAATTGGTTGGATTCTTTTAAGAGACACAAACTAGGAAACATTGTTAAATGGGTTAAATATTTTCAGTTGTGGGAAGAGGTGAGCCCTTCTTTACTGTTGGTGCAGTTGTAAACTGGTTCATCTACTATGACTACCAATGTGGACATTTCTCAAAAACCTAAAAATTGGGGTTGGAGAGCTAGGTTAGTGGTGAAACCAATTGCCTGCAAAGCCTAATGACCCAGGTTTGATTCCCACATAAGCCAAATACACAAAGTGACACATTCATCTGGGGTTTTTTGCAATGACTAGAGGCCCTGGCACACCCATATTTATATTCTCCCTCCTTGCAAATACATAAATAAAATATTAAAATATGTTTTTAAAAATTGAACTACCATATGACCCAGCTATACCACTCTTGGGCCGATACCAAAAGGACTCTGTATATGTTCACAGAGAATCTCCATCATGCTCTACTTACAGTTACAAGGAAATGGAATCAGCCTAAATGTCCATCAGCTAATGAATGGATAATGAAAACCTAGTACAGAAGCACAGTGGAACTTTACTCAGCTTTAAAGAAAAAGTGAAGTTCTGAAATTTGCAGGAAAATGATTAGAATTGGAAAAAATTATACTGAATGAGGTAACCCAGGCCAAAAAAAACCCTCTGTTTTCTCTCTCATATGTAGATCCTAACTTTTTTTTTAATTTAATATTTATTGTCCATAATGAGTTACATTATTTAGTGGGCAAACCATGCGTTGTTATCCCGACTTCCCCAATTCCCCCCCTCCCCATCCCTGATCCGTTGTATATCCTCCTTCGTGGGCTGTCTGTATTGGTCCTTGTGGCAAGGGATCCTGTATATCTTAGTACTCATCCCGGTCTTCCTGGCCCAAGTCAGTTGTTACTGATGGGTGCCATGCCTTCGGACAGTCTCCCCCACCATGGCTCTCACAATCTTTCCGCCCCCTCTTCCGCTCAGTTCCCTGAGTCGTGGTGGGTGAGTAAAAAGGCTGCTTTAATGTTGCGAGCTTAGAGGTCCTTGTGTCGAAAATCCTTGGTTTCTGTCTCACTGGCCTATACTATGTTGATTGAATGGCTGTGGTTATAGGTCCCTTGTTCATCTGTCAT
>PVHP010054810.1:0-10329 GCA_004024765.1 Zapus hudsonius | reverse complement strand
CTGGCTAACCTCCTCCATGGGTCGTCTGGATCAGTCCTTGTGACAGGGGACCATGGATAGCCTAGTATTCAGCCAGGTTCTCCTGGCCATGCCTCTGGATAATCTCCCCCACCACGGCTCTTACAATCTTTCCGACCATTCACATTTTTGAGTAAGGGTTTTTCAAGGCCTGGAGCTCACTGAGTAGGCTAGACTGGCCTCCCAGTGAGCCTCAAGAGATCTGCCTGTCTCTGCCTTCCCGGGACTGGGATTACAAGCATGTGCTACCATTTAATGCTACATATAAATATTTACTTACATACATACATATATAATGCATGTATGTATACACAAATATGTATGCATATACATGTATGTATCTGTGTGCATGTGTATGATGTTGAAGTTTCGTTGTCAACTTGACCTTTTTAGTAACCTTGGGTGGATCTCTGATATTCACAGGGAGGCAGCCCTCTCAGTAGGGGGCAGGATATAAGGAGGCTCAGGAAAGCTAGAAACAAACATCCCTTCCTGAGAGGGCAGTGCAGGAAGGAAATTCCAGAGACTCAGGGAATCAACCAGTTTGGGAAGGGGTTTAAAGAACTCATCCTAAAGCTATATAAAAGGGGAGAAAGTCTGTCTCTGTGCCCTTGCCTGTTTTATTGGTGTGTGTGTGTGTGTGTGTGTGTGTGTGTGTGTGTGTGTGTGGTGTTGGTTATATTTTCTTTTTTTTTTTTCTGTTTGGACTTGTGAAAGGGGCCAACCTCTGTCATTATGGAACTTCCCCTGGACTTGTAGCTTTAAATAAATCCTTTCCTCCCATAAACTGTGCCTGGTTTGGGGATTCATTCCAGCAGTACATGAGCTTTGACAGTGTGTGTGTGTGTGTGTGTGTGTGTGTGTGTGTGTGTGTGTGTTCTGGAAATCAAACTCAGGTCCTTATGCTTGCCTTGCAAGCACTTTACTGACTAAACTGTCTCCCCAGCCAAAGGTTCTTAGAAACACTCTTCATGGTCTGGTCTACTTTCCTTGCGGTGAGACCGTGGAAGGCACAGGTTGAGATGCATCACTGCAAGATGAAGGGGCCCAGAGACCAATGTTGGGTCGGTTATAGTTTCCCTGGAGAGACACTTGACATGTCTCCAATTACCACACGTAAAAATGTTTGTGGTAAATTACTAACATTTTGGGTCTGGTACTACAGTATAAATTATCTGTTTAGTAATCTGACTGTTAATCCATGTAGGATCTACCATATTGTCTTCTCTAGTCTAAAAGCACTTATGCTTATATATTACAGACATAGTTAAAGATACTAAAGCCAATATAAAAAAGATTTTGAGTCCTTTTCCAAGGTACAGTGTCTTATATAACACTAACTGCCCAAACACCATTCACACCTGCCCACACAGCCCCTCACATCCCACATCTTTGACAATTATGAGACATACACTTATATCTTGCTAGAAAACAGATGTATAAGGGAAGGTCTCTTCATACTGAGGTTTATGTAATTGTAAATAGTTATTTATTTTTTAAATCTTTGTGTGGGTTTATGATGTGTATGTATGTATGGGCATTTTCATGCCAGGGTGCATATGTGGACAGCTTTGGGTGTTGGTCCTTGCCTTCCACCTTATTTGAGGCAAGTCTCTTGTATAGGTCAGGGTAGCTGGCCCACAATCTTCCAGAATTTTCCTATCTCTGCCTTCCATCTCACAGTAGAAGAGTTAGGATTACAGATACTCGTGACTGCATCCAGCTTTTATGTGGGTTCTGGGGATCCAAACCCAGTTTATAATGTTTGCACAAGTGTTTTTACCCACTGAGCCATCTTCCCCGTCTGATAATGAAGTTTATTCATTTATTTATTTCAGTGCTGAGGATTGACCCCAGGACTTGAAGCATGGGAGGTAATTGCTCTACCACTGAGCTGCACCTCAGTTGGGCTCCCTTGGTCCCCCAGAAAGGCAGCATCAACCTAGGACTCTGAGGGTGATGTACCTCAGGCGACTTGGGTTCTTATTCCAGCTGCCTCATGCTTTCTCTTCTCTGTGTGTGTGTGTGGCTGTCTGTCTTTTTGTTTGATTTTTCGATGTAGGGTCTCACTCTAACCCAGGCTGACCTAGAATTCACTATGTAGTCTCAGGGTGGCCTTGAACTCATGGTGATCCTCCTACCTCTGCCTCCACAGTGCTGGGATTAAAGGCGTGTGCCACCACACCCAGCTATGCTTTCTCATTTGTGTCAGTTTTCTAGTTTCTCCAGAAATGTCCCCTGTTATTTAGTGGTCAGTTCGAATATTAAAGTATTTCTCTAGTTGCAGTAAGCACAGAGTGGTGGAAAGGTCAACTGTGGCAGCAGGAAGACTCTAAGACCTTGACTTCTGCAACCTGGTGATTCTGGGGTTTCAATAACATTGCAGCAAAATATACTTTCAATGAGATAGAAGAATCTCTTTATCCTGGCCATCATTCTTGATGCATCAGAAAGAACTGAGCCCCTTGTCGCCCACGCCCACTTCACTTAGTAATCATTGTGCCTTGGATAAAGCCATTCCCACTTCAGGAAGTCAGTGGCAAAACAGAAATGATTGTGTCATTCCCCCTCGTCTGATATTTCTTGGAAGTTTTGATGGGATGGCCATAAAGACTTAATTTGTTAAGCTGGGGATGGTGGCTCACACCTGTAATCCCAGCACTCCGGAGGCTGATGCTATAGATCAAGACCAGCCTGGGGTATATAGTGAGTTCCAGGATAGCCTGGGCTACAGAATGAGACCTTGTGTTATAGTTACCTTCATGTTGCTGGGACAAAACACCCAACCCAAAGCAGTTGATGGGGGGAAAGAGTTTATTTTGGCTTAAAGTCTGGAAGGGAAGCTTTATGATGACAGAGAAAAAAAATGGGTAAAACAGAGGCTGGACATCTCTCCTTCCCATAGAAGGTGAAAGATAGCAGCAAGAGAATGAGCTTCGTTCTGGCAAGGGGAGATCTGGGCTCACTTCCCAGTGCTCACTCCTAGGAACATGCCTCTTTCGACAAGGCTCCCTCTCCTAGATGGCCACCAGCTGGGGACCAAGCATTGAAAACACACAAGTTTGTGGGGGACATCTGATTCAAATGACCACATCTTGTCTCAAAAGCAAACAAGCCATCAAAGACAAGTTATATAGCTGTGTTGTGATTGAAATATCCCTTATTTTGGTATAGAAACCCTGAAGTTGAATATTGGATATACATCCACTTGTATTTAGTTAATTAACTTATTTTTCTTTTTTTTTTTTCAGTTCAGAGCTTTATTGTATTGCACTACAGGAACAGCAGGAGGTTGGTTATACAATTCTCATTCAGTTTTGAAAACCTAAAGGACTTGCAAATTCTTAATACCTTTGCCACCAGATTAGAACAGTAAGCATAATATAACCAATTTCTTAGTGATGTCTTACAAATAAAATACATTTAAATTAGCTTTAAATGCACTCTTCACAAGTAATTCACATATTTTTATATTATGTTCACTTACGCTTCAGAATTAAAGCAAGTATTACTCTGATAGAAATATGGAAGGTCTCTCAATCAATCTCAATCAGGGATAATATTCAAGTCAAAGGGGAAAAAATCCCAGTCTTGTTTTTGTAAATGTATCCATATATAATCACCTACATGATAAATGAGGAAACCTATGAAGTTTCCCACAAACCAGATATACATTTTCAGTTCACCAGAAGCACCTGATATCTACGGCTAATTTATAATTAGGTGGCATTTCCATAAAACCAAAATGGGCCCTACAAGTTCCTATAAACAAAGCTTCCAAAGGACTAGTTAGTAATTGGTGCGATCATTCGGAGGATTATGGCTGTTTCTTAAAGAGTGCAAGTTCAAACCTGTCAACCAGAGGTAATCATTTTATATTAATTTATACATAATTCCACTTAGATTCTTTATCCAAGTATAACATATGAAAACAGTCTTTCCACAAGCAAAATATGTGGAAACATTTAAAAAATAAGGAGTCATTTTTTAAAGTAACTGATCAGAGTCCATAGGCTACTCTTGGTAACAGGATCTCTTGCTGGATAGAATCTCTTCATTTGGTGGCTTTTTGCATGCACTTAACTGGACCAATTCTTCTGTGTTGTTCTAAGAGCTCACCAAAACATAGATCATGCCATATAGGTAGTAAAAAAATGCTAGAAGGTAAAAAGCTAATTTGCACCATCCTTCTTTCTGACAGTATGCTAGAATATCTGCATTCATGATGGTTGTTGGGTCGTACAGTCCTGGTCCACTCATCACAGGTCTACTCATATGCCTCCAAATATGATATGCCAAAAGGGGCATATTGAGCCCCAGCGTAAGCCACTCTGCCGCACAAAGAAACATGACACAGAAGAAAGCATGGATGAGGTACTCTGGAAGAACAAGAGGATTCAGGGTATTACACTGGTCTATAGGATTCTTGTAATCAGTCTTCAGCTCATCAAATGCTATAATGTGTCAGATGGCGAAGAAGATAAGCGCGGCGGTGAGCAGCAGCGCCAGCATGTAGCAGAAGGCCGCCAAAGTGAACGCCATGGCGGGGAGGAGCTGGCCGCCTCGCCGGGCCCTCTGGGTAAAACCATTCACTTTCCCCCCCCTCGGGCAGCAGCCCCTAACTTATTTTTCTGAATTATGTATCTTTATAAAATGAGATCATTGTAACAATAGCTGCTAGTCATATGGTGGCAAAGATTCAGTATCATGACAGGTGATAATATACTTTCTAAGTTAAAATATGGTATTTATTCTTCTCCTTTACTCTTTCTGCTTTGAAACCCGAATTTCCCAGGGTTAGGTCAACTCCTAATGTGATCTAGAAAATGTTAGAGCTTCCTCACTCCTACAACCAACCTTGCAGGGCTCAGCAGGGAAAGGTGTTGATCTGGAGCTTCCTCTGTAAAGGCGTCTTTTACCTCCTTGTTGCAGAGGCTGTAGATGAAGAGGTTGAGCATTGGAATTATTTTGGTATAGAAGACAGATACTTCTTGGCCATTAGTATCATCAGTGGATCTTTGAGGTTGCACGTAAGTGAACACCACGGTGCCATAGAAAAATGGCAATGGCCAGGAAGCTAGAGGCACATGTGGAGAGGGCCTTCTCCGTCCCAGGAGCTGTGTGTATCCTCCCAATGGCCACCAAGACCAAGCTGTAGGAGGTGAGGATGAATGCAGCAGGCAGAAGGGTAATGGGGCAGAGAAGATACAGAGGACCATTTCTGCTGTGGCTTCGCAAGCCAGGCAGAGGAATGGTGGGATGTCACTGAAGTAGGGTGTGACCTGTTGGACCCATGGAAAGACAGGGCTCTGACAAATGCATAGGAAGCAGCCACCAGCTGGAGACAGGTCCCCTCGGTCATGGTAGACTCATAGAGAAGGGGTTGGCAGATGCTATGAAGCGGTCATAGGCAATGCAGGCCAGCAGAAAGCTCTCAGCTGTCACATGTATCGCATGGACCACACAGCCCTCAAAAGAGGTGAACTTGTCAGAGGCCAGAAAGTTCCCCGAGAGCTTGGGTGTAACCATAGAACAGCAGCAAATATCAAGGAAAGAGAGGATGCTGATGAAGAAATACATGGGGCTGTGGAGCCGGTGTCTGTGAAGATGAGTGCCGTCATACTTAGGGTTCCCACCACCGTCATGATTTAGATAACCAGGAAGGCCCCAAAGAGAAGCTCCTGCACATCTGGGTACCTGGAGAATCCCAGCAAGATGAACTTGGTAACTGGGGTATGGTGACTACTGGTCAGGGCAAGCTCTCCATGTGTCATCTGCCGAGGGGACTGTCAATAATCACTTGGAAAGATTTTGTTGTTTGTTTTTTGCAGCATGGTCTCATTCTAATCCAGGCTGTTTTGGAACTCACTCTGTAGTCCAGGCTGGCCTCAAACTCACAGTGACCCTCCTCCTCAGCCTCCTGAGTGCTAGTGTTAAAGGTGTGTGCTCAGCTAGTAGGGGGAGGCAGGAGGATCAGAAGTTCAGGGTCATCCTTGGCTACAAGTTCAAAGTCAGCTCAAAATAACAAGACCGGTCTCACTATGTAGTTTGGATTTTACTATGCTGACCAAACTGGCTTCAAGTTTATAATCCTTCCGCCTCCACCTCCGAGTTCTGGGATTACAGCTGTGTACCACCACATTCAGTGCTATAGGGTGCTGAGAATTGAACCCAGGGCTTTGTGCATGCTAAATAAGCACTCTGCCAGCTGAGCCACACCCCCAGCACCTGTCCTGAGTCTTTTTTTAATTTTCTTTTTTTTATTTATTCATTTTCAAGCAGAGATGCAGATTGTGTGAGAGAGAGAGATACAGATTGTGTGTGTGTGTGTGTGTGTGTGAGAGAGAGAGAGAGAGAGAGAGAGAGAGAGAGAGAGAGAGAGAGAGAGAGAGAGAGAGAGCACCAGAGCCACCACTTTGTGGGTCAGCTTATGTGGGTACTGGGGAACTGAACCCGGGGCCTTAGGCACTGGAGGCAAGTGCCTTAACCGCTGAGCCATCTCTCCAGCCCTGTCCTGAGTCTTTTAAAAGTTATTTTATTTATTTGCAAGGAGAGGGTTTGTGTGTGTGGGAGGAATGGGTGTACTAGGGTTCTTACCACTGCAAATGAACTCCACGTGCATGTGTCACTTTGTGCATCTGGCTTTTACGTAGGTACTGGGGAACTGAACCTGGGCCATCAAGCTTTGCAAGCAAGCACCTTAACTGCTAAGCCATCTCTCCAGCCCTGTCCTAAGTCTTAACTGTGACTATGGCGTTTCCTGTTGTCTATCCTTGATTAAGTTGTATCTATAAACCTTGTTTCTTTGTTTGTGAAATGAAGAAAATATGCTCATTTCTTAAGACTGTGGTGTGTTTTAAGTGAGAAAAATTATTGTAAAATAACTAAATTTCTAGAATATAGTGATGATCAGTCACTGTAAGACTATGTCCCCAATGCCTTGCACCTCTGTCTATATGTGTATAGATTTCTTTGACACCTATTACATCTCGCTTTTTTAAAGTGAAGATATAATTCACATTCCATAAAATTTACGATTTTAAAGTACACTGAAGTGGTTATTAGTACATTACCAAGCAATATTTATCACCCAAAGAAGAAAATGCATACTGATTAGTAGTCATTTCTCATTTTCTTTTTCCTTCCATTTTCTTACAGCCATTAATTTGATTTTTTTTGAGGCAGGGGACCACTCTAGCCTAGGCTGACCCAGAACTCACTCTGTAGCCCAGGCTGGCCTTGAACTCATGGTAATTCTTCTACCTCAGCCTCCCTGTGTTTGTTTCTATGGATTTGCCTCTGGAAATTCTATATAGTGGATTCATATAATATATGGCCTTTGGTATCTGGCTTCTTTCATTTATTTATATTTTCAGGGCTCATCCATGTTGTAGCATGCATCAGTATTCCGTCTCATATTTGAGCCCATTTCAGAGAATCCCCTCATGTCTAGCATAACAGTCTTGTGTTCAGGATATCCATTGAGCTGTCTCTACTGTCTGGGAGACAGACCATCAGCTTGGAAATGGTGGCTCAAGGCCTACTTGATGTCCTCCAGGATGCTGATGCAGGAAAAGACTGGGAATGTCCAGAGGTCTTTCCTTTCTTCCCATGCTGTCCACTCTCTTCCTTACACCTTCCTCTTGGGTGCTCTGAGCTCCAACCTGAGTTCCTAGGAGAACCTCACTGATCTGATCATTCATGTCAAACAAGTTTATGTAAAGAATAAGGAGGAAGTGTGGTATACAAAACCTGGAAGAATGGCCTCAAATGTCCCGCACCTGTTGTAATAGGTATAGGACAGGGCAGAAAGAATAGCAGACTGACAGATGGAGCTGATTTCTGGTTCCAGCTTTGGATCTATTTGCTATGTTACCTTGGACAATTCTTTGGGCCTCTGATGCGTCATCCTCCAAGTCAAGGTTTAGAATGAAAGATCTTTGAAGTCACACCTGCTCAGGTATACAGCACATGTTCCTACTTAAGTGTATTCCAGGAGCACAAAAAATACAGCACAGGAACTTTTGTACCCCTCCCCCCAATAGTCTATACCTGACTGCAGTGAACAGTGTTCAAGCACCCTGTCCAACTCATTGCAGTTATGTCGCCATTCACAGCAGCATCTTCTGTAAATAGTTTGTACATGAAATACTAAATTGTAGCTGAGTGTCGTGACACACACCCAGTGTAATCCCAGCAGTTGGAAGGTGAAGACAGGTAGATTAGAAGTTCAAGTTCATTCTTGCCAGCCTGGGCTACCTGAGATCCTGTTCTCCACCCCATCCCCTTCCCAAAGGGGGAAAAAAAACCCAGAAATAGTTCTGAGAGACTTTGTTAACATAAATAAACAGTTTGGAATGTGAGAGTTTTGTGATGATAATCACAAAATGACATGTCATCAAAATTATTTCTGGGGCTGGGGAGATAGCTCAGTTGGGAAAATGCTTACTTGGAAGCATGAGGACCTGGGTTTGATCACAGACCTACATAAAAACAGCAGGCATGGAGGTCCGTGCTTGTAATTCCAGCATTGGGGAGAAGAGACAGATGGATCCCTGGGACCCAGTAACCAGCTATTTAACACCTTAAATTCAGGCCAATGAGAACAAAACCAAATGTGGCTATTATTCTTAAGTAACAATACCTGAGATTATCCTCTGGTGTCTATATGCGTGTGTACCTGCATGCACACATGCATACAGGCACAAAATTATTATTATTTTTTGTGAACCAATGAGTTTATTGGGGTTACTTACAGAGCAAGTGAGGGGTTGCTTACAGGAGCAATAGATAACTCAAACACAGCTGAATCGCTAGAAATTATTTTTCATTTTTATTTATTGTGAACTTTACTGTATGAACATATTGAATATTTGTTGTATTTCCATCTGGTTCTACTTTTACATTTCTTTCCCATGCTCCCATTCCACTGAGGGCTCTCCTCAGTGGGGGTTACTGGTATTCACTCTGGGGTCATATGTCTGTGTGGGGAAGGAGACAAAGCCTCAGGAATACTCCTTCCAACCCTGTGGCTCTTACAATCTGTCTGGAAAATTATTATTATTATTATTATTATTATTATTATTATTATTATTATTATTATTTGAGGTAGTCTCATTCTAGCCCAGCTATCCTGGAATTCACCCTGTAGTCCTAGGCTGACCTTGAACTCACAGCAATCATCCTACCTCTGTGTCATGGTTTGATCTAGGCGACCCCCACAAACAAATACGTTCTGGATGCTCAATCCCCAGCTGATGGCAATTTGGGTATTAGAACCTTGTTGGAGCTGTGTTGTTGGGGGCCGGCTTGTGGGGGTTATAAGCCAGGGTTTGTGCCAGGGGTTTGGCACACCTTCCTGCCGCTGTTTGCAGTGCTGTGGCAGAGGTGATGTCCACCCCTCTGCTCATGCCATCGTTTTCCCTGCCAGAATGGAGTCTCCCCTCAAGTCTGTAAGCCAAATAAACCCATTCTTCCCATTAGCAGCTTTTGACTGGGTTCTTTTCTGCAGCAACGAGAGAAAGCTGTCTACAAACACTCCGCCTCCCAAGTGCTGGGATTAAAGGTGTACGCCACCATGACCAGTTTATGTTTTTTAACATCTTTATTGTCAATAATTAGATACATTATTGTATGAAAGCAGGGTCTCATTCTGTATCCCAGGCTGCCTCAAACTCACAGTGATTCTCCTACCTCAATGTCCTGAGTACTGGGATTATAGGTACGAGCCATTGTGCCTGGCTCTTCCTCTGTTTTTTTGGAGAGTTCCATCTGACTAAAGAATTTTATAGGCTGTTATTAAAGTCATTTACTTTTTCAACACCTACTTCTGAAATTATATCTTTGTGTGGTATGTTAAGAGTTTTTCTATGTTGGTGAAATGCCTTCTAGTAAGGTTCAGGATGGGTGAGAAGTATGCATCTCTCTTCAAAATAGGAAGAAGGGCAATGGTGAAAGGAATATAGCCTATCCATAACAGGTACGTTCTCAAGGACATGGGTTCAGGGAAGAGTAGATACAGACACTGAGGTTCTGGAAATTTGCCCCTGAACTCCTTGAAGAGTATTCACTTACCTGCTGGGGAACACAGCCCCAGTTTGAGGACTGTGGTCTTATAATGAATGAACACCTGAAGCTTCCCGGACCGTTCTTCTGCTCTCCTTCCTCCTAGAGCTGGCCTTGTGAATATGTGACCCTAGGAGAATTCACTGGAGCATTATGGGCCCTCCAACTGTCTATGGACTATGAAGAGCAGAATGTGCAACCATGAAGGTCAAGGTTCTAGTGGTAGATGAATCCTATTATAGGGTT
>PVHP010054809.1:0-10350 GCA_004024765.1 Zapus hudsonius | reverse complement strand
TTTTCCTCCCATAACTGTGCCTGGTTTGGAGATTCATCCCAGCGGCATTTGGTTGACTATGACACAAGGTGACATCCATGTTCTCCTTAAGTCTCTGTCTTTAGCTGACTACCTTACTTGAGAGTTTTGAGCCAGGAGGGAGAGTTCAAGGCCAGCCTGGGCTATATAGCAAGACATTGTCTCAAGGGAGGAGGAGGAGGAGAAGGAGGAAGGTAATTGGATCCCATGGCATGATGGGAAGAGTGTGAAACAATGTATGATCCCAAGCTCCATCCCAAGAGTGACCAGAGGGCTAGCCTAACTTTTGGGAGAGGTGACTTGAGCTTGTGGGAAAAAACCGAGATATCTTTTCTCACTCTTCCTTCCCTACATTTTACTTATTTGTTTGTTTACAAGAAGAGAAGAGAGAGAGAGAGAGAGAGAAAGAAATAGAATGCATTCCACGGCATCTAGCCACTGAATATAAACTCCAGATGCATAAGTTTCTCTGTGCATCTAGTGTATGTGGGTACTGGGGAATGGAACCCAGGTCGTTAGGCTTTGCTGGCAAGCACTTAACCGCTGAGACGTCTCTCCATCCCCCATTTTATTTACTTTTATTTATATATTTGTGATGCTGGTGATTGAACCCAAGGCTCCAGGCATGATAAACAAGCACTCTACCATTGAGCTACATCCCCGGCCCCTCCACAGCATTTTAAATGTTCATGCCAGACACTAGGCTGATCCCTGAAGGTACAGGGGAGAGTCAGACGAGGCCCCTGCTGCTGCCAAGAAGGCAGGCAGACAGACAGATGGGAGACATCAGGAGAGATAAAATGGGACATCCAGTTCTAGATGAAGGGGAGTGGCCTACAAAGTCAGGGAATCTTCCAGACCAGTGATGTTTCGGCAGAATTAGCAGAATAAGTCAAGAGGAGATGAAGGAGGACATGGAAGGTGTTCCAGCTAGAGAGAACAGCAAGGCCAAAGGCCTGGTATACTCTAAGAACACGGTGCTCTGTGTGGCTGTGGGGCCCACATACTTACCTACAGGAAGGGAGAGGATTGGGGGGGGGAGGCCATAGAGAGGAGGAGTCTGAGCTCTCACCCTAAGGGTGATGGGAAGCCACAGGAGGGTTAAGAGTAAAGGAGTGAAAGACGTCACTGCTGTATGATGGGGCACCTGACTGGAGGGGCAGCTGTAGTTTGGGATGCAGGATGATAAAGGTGGCTTGGACTATTCTTGAAGCTGGGACAGGAAGTGGGCAGGAGGGAACAGACCCCAGGGCTGCTGGGAGAGTGGCTGTGGGAACTGGCTGTAAGGCTTGGGCTAAGAAAGATGTGCAGAGGAAAACGACCACCCTGGGGGAGACTGGTTCAGGTGGTAATGACTTTGTATCACACGCAGCCCATCATGGGTTCTGGCAGTCTGGACCACAACAGCCCCTTCCCTTCAAAGTAGGACTGGGTAGCTATAAAACATAAAGGAGGGTCTTCCCCTTAATCCTGATCTATTCCCAGACCTAAAGATGCTCAGAGCCACCAGAGTTCCTGAAGAAACAGATGGCAACATGGGCAAATTGCGACATCTAGAGGCAGCCTCTGAGTCCTACAGGGTTTGGTAGCAAAGCTATGGAAGAACTCCAGAGACCCGCCCTTCAATTCCTCGCGTGCTAAAGCCCTGTTTGGGGTCTGCGAAGCCCCTTGAGCCCCAAAGTGGACACTCTCCCTGAAACCTAGGAGTATGCTAGCTTTGAATGTCCGTCCAGTCAATGATGTTGTTTTGATTTAGAAGTGGGTGACTAGCGGCTCAGCCAACCCTCCTCTCACAGGTTTGCCAACATCCTCACCTCTACCTCGTCATCTAGGCCCACGCTGTGTCTCAAATCCCAAGTGAGATTTTAGCTCATCCCTTATCTCTCCTATAGTGGGTGTTTTGTTTTTTGTTTTGGTTGGTTTGTTTGTTTGGTTGGGGTTTTTGTTTGTTTGTTTTGGCTTGTTCTGTTTTCAAGGTAGGGTCTTGCCCAGACTGACCTGGAATTTACTATGTAATTTCAAAATGGCCTTGAATTCACAGCAATCCTCCTACCTCTGCCTCCCGAGTGCAGAGATTAAAGGTGTGCGCCACCATGCCCGGCTATGTAGCAGTTCTTTTTGTTAGCTAATATCCATCTTCTTGGCCAACACTTTCTCTCTTTCTCTCTCTCTCTCTCTCTCTCTCTCTCTCTCTCTCTCTCTCTCTCTCTCTCTCTCTCTCTCTCTCTCTCTCTCTGCTTTCATGCAATGGCTTGCTGTTTTTCCTCCTATTCCTCTGATTGCCCTCCCCTTTGCTAGTCTCCTTTCTTAATGTCCATCTGTTCTTGCATCTTTCCTCTCTCATTCCACAATCAGCCTTGGCTCCCTAGGATAGAACAGAGGAGCAGGCATGGGGTCACAGGGGCGTGGTGGGGAGACAGATGAGAACAAACGGCCAATGGTCCTGGGGTAACACCGCAGGAAAATGGAGCAGTTGAAGCAGAACTCCTTGCTCAGCCCCCTTTCAGCCCCAGACTGAAGAGCAACCATGACACGTGACTTCGTGCAGCCACTGCATAAAGATCTTTCTCTTTTCTTCCCCCAGAGAACACCTGAAGGCCCCTCCTTGCTCACTCAGGCTCCCCTTCACTGACTCTTCTGCCCCCCTCTATGATGTCCCATAAACCCTATCCCGACAGTGAATTGGGCCAAATCCTGGGCTTTAACCTCAGTGCTCCTTTCCCTGGATGTCCCCTCCAGAACTATACTGTCAACAGTGACAAAAGCCTCCCCACCTTTAGCTGGGTGGGCCATCCCTGGACAGGTCCACATGACTGGTCTTGGGGCATGCAAGGCTTGCATATTTTAAACAGAACAATGGCCCTGGTAAGACATTCCTTCTGTTTATTTACTGCATGGAAGTGGGGATAGGTAAGGTCTCTCTAGAATCCCAGAAAGGCAAGCAGAGTTGATAGCAACAGAACGTCCTCCAGAGTGTCCCTCCACAGTCTATTTCCCCAAGGGGCCAGCCTGCTTATTTCCTTGGCAATAAAGGTGAGTAGAAGCTGGGCATGATGGCACACTCCTTTAATCCCAGCAAGTTTGAAGCCACCCTGAGACTACATAGTGAATTCCAGGTTAGCCTGGGCTAGAGCAAGACCCTACCTAGAAAACCAAAAAAAGCAGAGCAAGTTTCTCCTTATTTTTATCAGATCCTCAACATCCCCCTTTCCACCACCAAATCTGCTCAAGAAATGATCAAAAGTTAAAGTGATAGAATAGTATCTCAATTTTGCCATTACATAACTAACACATCACATTGTACCCCATAAGCATGTACAATTATTATATATGCATATATATAAAATCTGCTCCAGGTCCATCTTAACCACGTTAGTCCACACTAAAGCCTTAATGACTAAGCATTTATGCCTACATTGTAATAAGGAGCCCCTGGAGTGCACGCTAGATGTAATGAGGCACAGTGGAATTCAGGAAATGGGATGGAGTGGGGGTCTTCAGTTCCCAAAGCTTGTGTACTACTATTAACACTATAGCTAGCTTTACAAGTAGGTTCTCAGTAAAATATGAAATCCTATCAGGCCTTGGCCCTGAGCATGTGGCGACCCCTCACTTCCTTTTCCTTCTTCTCAGGTCTCCACATGCATAGCTAACATCAGTGAGGACTCTATGTTCAGCAGCCACCAAGTGTGTAGAGCACTATGGTTTCTCTTTGGTAGACTCTTGAATTGCCTAAACTCTCCCTTGGTCAAATAAAGGTAGTGAACCCAAAGTTGACCTAGCATCCCAATGAGACAGGAGAAAGCTAGGCAGGTCTCAGCCAGGGATGGAATCCCAAAGGGAACCAGAAGATGCCAAACACCCAACATCACATCTTGGCATAAGAATGAACACTCCTACCTTGGATTAGACAGGATTAGAACTCCTGTCTGACACTGACCTATGATACCCCCTGCTGTCCTCAGTGGAACATGCTATGATCCCAGCCCCACCCAGATGTGGGCAGACTATATGACCCATCCTCCAGATCTAATAACAGATCAGATCTTTCCCCGCCTACTTGAGTCCCTGATATAAAGGTGATGGGCTGACCTGAGTCTTCCCCCTTTTTTTCCTGAGATCTCCATTTCCTGAGCTCCTCTCATCCTCAGTTGTGGCCTGAACTTCCTCAAGTGAGTCGTGGTTCCAGCTCTACTCAGCCGCCTGGTCCGGTGGGGGAGACTTTTAATATTTCTTTAATCCTAGTCTCTCTGTTCTGATGGTCTCTAATCTACCATGTGTGGATTCCCACTCAGGATCTGCCATGTGGCTCTCCATTCCCCCCCACCTTCCTCCCACGAGAAAGCATGTGACCGATGCCAAGTGTGTTCCCCTCTTTCATCCTAATCTCCCCACACCTCTATCTGTCTCATGGTCCCTTAATTTACCATGGATGGATTTCCATACTGGATCTGGGTTCACAGCTCCTCTAAATCTTTCCTCAAAGCTTTACATGTGTCATATTCTAGTTTCCCCAAAGCCATCACAGCCCCTTCTGAACTTCACTTTTTTAGCCTCAGTTTCTCTAGTTTTCCAGGTGGTCCCCAGATCCATTCTAATTTCACTTTCCAAGCCTCAGTTTCTCCCTAACTTCCATTTTTCTGAAATGTTTTCCCTATAAAAATGTTCCAGTCTTCTTTTCCAGGTCCTAATTCCCTTTCAATAAACTTCACCAATTGTGAGATTTCTCCTCAAATAAACTCAATAATGCATAATTTGTCCTTCTTGGTTGTCTTTATTATTCTTCATTAAAGATTAGGAAATAACTCAAAACTTGGGGTTTATAAATCTGGGGGCACCCCCATGAGCCCCCAAATTCCCACATCACTAAGGACTAAAGAAGTTAGTATTTAAACTAAGGAAACCAAATTTCATTTTGTCTCTTTTATTTACAGGTCTTTTTTAAATATCTTTAACAGTTAGAAAATCAGTATCAAATACGAACATTGGTACACAGCTTAAAATACAAATGCCAGTAATTATTAAAGAACATGATTAATGATTGTTCCAAGAAAATGCTTGCTAAGAAATGTTTTTCAGGAGGCAAGTTAGGTGTCAGGTACCCAAGGAGGAAGGGACAGAGCCTCAGTTAGTTACACAGCAGGCCACACACGCCTTCCTTCTGGCCACGCATGTGGTTGCTTGGTTCAGACACCAGCCTTGATCTTCCAGATCCCCAATTATAGCAGGCTTTCTACTGCACAAGAGCCACATTTCAAAGACAAAGCATGTCATGACAAAACCAGGATGGCTCAGTTCCAGGATATTCTAGTTTCCACCTGGGAAGTCAGTTTCCCCAAAGCCATCAAATGATGGTCACCACAAAGAACCAAGCCAGCTTCCTTCTGAATGCATTTTGTTGTCATTCTCTATTTTGCTGTTACATTCTAATTCAACTTAAAGCAGTTTATATCTCACTTAGGTTTAAAAGATGCCAATCTGATTGTGTCTCACTGGGTTTTGCTCAAAGTGCCCAACTCCAAAAAGTTTTTAGGCCAAATGTACTTCTACAGAAAATGTCTATATATTAAAATACCCCAAAGTTTACTTTATAATAAATTAGCTTTAATGTTACAAATAACATCTCAGAAAACTGAATCTCAATAATTTGAGCTGAAATACTAAATCAAACTCAGAACTAATACTATGTTCTCTATATGCTTATCAATTTTCAAAATCGCCAGCACTGTATTATTTACACATAAAATATATTAATCATGCCAATATTATCAGTTCCTTACCAAAAATCATTAATGTCATTTTAAGCACCAAAGCATATAGACTTCAAAGGTTACATCTAAAATATTAGTCAATCTCACTATTTCAATGGAAGAAGTCTGAAGACTGAAATCTCTGAAAGGAATGACAATAGTGCTGGAAGAACTGACAAGGACCACTAATCTTTCCTACCCCAGTGTCCCAAAGCAGAAGCCCATTTGCCTTCAGGAAGGCCACTGCCAAGATATGAGGCCAGGGAGCCAGACACACTGGCATTTAGCCACAAGGCAATGCTCACTGGAGCCCACAAAGGAAGAGCAGAGAGTTCACAGTGGGAGAAAAAAGGCAGGCAATAAATTGCCTTTCTTCTCTTTCAATATATTAACTAGACAGCAGGGACATCTATGAGACAGAATCTACTTGAGGAAACACAGACATGCTTGGAGACACAGGTGGGAAGTCTGTATTCTATCAAGTGGAGCAAAAGTTACTGAATCAGATACATTTATGACCTATGCCAGGCTCCAAAGTAAGTTACAGACACTTAACTGTATGCCAGTGAAGGCTAAAGCATACTCCAGGATTTGCAGGCATGAAAAACATAAAATGTTAGACAAGCAGAGTTCTCCATTTGAACAAACCTTTATATTAGCAGAATGGTGGTGATTCACATGGTTGGTTTGTTGCTTAGGAGAGATATTACTGTGTAACCCAGGCTACTCTCAAACTCAGGATCCTCCTACCTCAGCCTGCTGGGTTGGGCAGCTGGGACTCGCAGTTTATTTTTGTGTGTAGGTCTAAATCTGTGAGAAAAAGACCAAGGCTTATTACTTAAGAGCATATTTCTTTTCTTTTTTTCTGAGGGAGGGGCTTGCTAGTAGCCAGGCTGAAGTGGATTTTACTCTGTAGTCCCAGGCTGACCTTGAACTCTTACCTCTGCCTCCTGAGTGCTGTGATTAAAGGTAAGTGCAACCACACCCAGCCCCAAAAGAGGTTTTTTTTTGGTTTTTTGAGGTAGGGTCTCGCTCTAGTCCAGGCTGACCTGGAGTTCACTCTGTAGTCTCAGGCTGGCCTTGAACTCACAGCAATCCTCCTACCTCTGCCTCCAAGAGTATTTTTTAAAATATATTTTTATTTATTTGCAAGCAGAGACAGACAGACAGACAGAAAGACAGACAGAGAATGGATGGGCCAGGGCCTCTAGCCACTTTATGCACTGGGCTTTATGTGAATACTGGGGAACTGAACCTGAGCTATTAGGCTTTGCAGGCAAGCGCCTTAACCATTGAGCCATTTCTCCAGCCCAAGAGTATTTCTTACATGAACCCACATCACTGATCAGGTACAGTGGAAAAAGTAGAGAATGGTCCCAACTTTTGACTGAATGTCAATCACCAAAAATGAGGAAGCCAAGCCTAGTTTTCTGGTATGAGTGGGTGAGAGGAAAAAAGGAATGAACTAATCTAGTTCACCTACATTGAGGTCTACCTCAAGAAACTAAAACAGTTTTGTGAAATAATCACACACAAAAATATTTGTGTTTCCATTTAGGGACACATTTCCTGCTATTTACAAGCTAAAACCATCCATGAGAAGAGGAAATTTATCCTCCCAAAAGGATCCATATGGGTTAATTTCCAAGTAAATACAAAGACTCTGCAGCCCATGAAAACATGACAAGCTGTAATTTTAATTTTGCCTAGCTTCCATACTAAATATGGTCTAATTCCTGAGGCAATAGCAATAGCAATTTATAGGAGTCAAGGGCAAGTATCCCATCTGATAAGACTCTCTCCTCCCTCTCAGGCTACAGAGAAGGAAGTCTCTGCTTATGGCTCTCCTTAGGCCCATCCCATTTTCACCTCTCAGATTCGAGCTGAATCTTAAATCCACAAACCACTGAAGAAGCTGGTCTAGCCAAAATGTCCAACCTAACTACCACTGACCACACTGTCTCCTTTCCTCCAACCTTTTGAAGAGGGAACAGGTGAAAGACTCTAGCAGCAGAAGGGTAAGGCTGAGCGCACTGCAGAGGTAGAAGGATAATGTCAGATGGATTGGACAGAGAGTGATTTAGAGATAGAATCAGAGAGGCTAAATGCTACGAGTAACCCCAAAGCTAAGCTCACAGGAACATTTTAGTAAGCAGAAAGGCCAGGAGGTAGGTTGTAGACATAAATTGCCTCCTAGTATGGCTCAAAGACTCGGGGGTGGGATTCAATGGAGGGGCCCAAATACTTCATGATGAAACTCAGCTGGTCCAGAGGCCTAGACCCTCTCAACCTCAGCTGAGAGATAAGAATGCTCTCAAACATGCTTACAATGCTTGCAAGTTTGAGGATTCGGCTTGAAAATAAATAAACTAGAATGTAGTGTTACACAGTCTTCACAAAAAAGTTAGAATATTGCATAGAAAAGTGTGTCCTTTGTAAACCTAGGCTTCCATAATTAAACAACAAAACAAGCAAAACTCCATAGCCTAGAAGTTGTGCAGAATTGTGAATTCAAAACAATCACAATTGTAGATTTTCGTCACCGGGTCTCAGAAGACCCTGAAGTTCTTTATTCTTAGACTCATTAATTAAAACTTAGCCTTTAAAAGCATAGGATGACACAGTTTATGTGTCTTTATAAAGAATGAGGGCTGCAGAGCCCAAGCCAATTCTAGAGCCTTTAATCTCTGCCTTCTGCATAAAACAGTTGACCAATACACACAGGGACATAAAATCACTGTTACAGTTTTCAAAACTAGGCTGCTGCTTTTCCTCTTCTCACATTAATTATTCAACAACCTGTATTTATTTGCCTGTTCTTTTAGTAGCGGAGGTTTCAGTAGCTCATTTCAGAGAAAGTGAAAGTTTTAAACAGCATTTATCTCAGCACTGAAAACAAGATGGGAGACTCCTAACCCCCCTTGTAATATGCATCAATAGAGTCCGAGTCAAAAAACACCACAGTGACAGTGATGTCATCTCGGTACATCCTTGCCACGTCCTCTGGCAATGTCAGCATGGCAGCCAGTCGCTCCGGTTCCATCTCTCCATACTCATTGCTCCCAATGGCATGTCTGATCAAATGAGTGGCCGCATTTTGGTCAGCTGCATGAAGCCCACTGGCTTTTCTTTGCAGCAGCAGACTCTGCATGAGACCCAGGTTGGCTGGTCTTTGGGCTAGGTCGGGCTTGTGGTGATCTACCTTAGACAGGTGCCCTGCCACCAACTTCACCACATCCTCATTGCCTAGCATGTCCCACAGGCCATCTGAAGCCAGCACGAGGAACTTATCCTGGGGCCTCAGCCTGTGGTATGTAACCTCGGGCTTGGCGGTCAGGTAGGGTGGAGTATAACAGTGAGGTGGGGTGAACTGGTAAATGTTGAGGGCCTCGGTATCAAAGCCCCTCTCTAGGACACTACGCTGAAGCTCTTTACTCCACTTGAGCTGGACGTCTCCGAAGGCCCTGCAAGGTATGAGCACGCCCAGCAGCCTGTCATCTATGATGAGTGTCTTGTCCTCTGACTCAGGGTGCTCTCTCTTAAGCCGGGACAGCTCGGCCTCATTCCAGGCATTGTGATCACAGGTGAGAGGTAGACAGGACCACATACCGTTGTCTTCCTGCACACCAAGGATAGCCCGGCAGTCACCAGCATTTGCTACATGCAAGTGAACTCCATTGACATGGGCCATGCAAGCTGTTGCTCCAGAGAAAGCAACCTGGAGGGACAAGTTTTTTGTCACCTCATCTTCCAGAGGGGCCTGAATTTCCAGCGAGATGTCAGAATCCAGTCTCTGGAAGGAGTGCATTAATGCTTCTTCAATACTCAGCCCCATTTCCATGTGCAGGTCAAGCAGTTCCTGCCAATAGACACGGAGGTGGTCTAGATGCACTGACGTGACATCTTTATAGATACTGTCCCCTGGGTGCTTAAGCCACTGCAGGATGGGCAGTAGGGGTTTCATGGTCTCCATTGCTTCTTCCATCTGCTCCAAGGTCTGGTGAGACATCAGGGACACTGCCATGTAGTAGAAGAGCCTCTCACTCACTGCTTGGGCACATGCATGACCACCATGTCCATCAAAGATGCCAAACATTAGGCCACTGGTCTGCAGGCAGGAGGCTACCCCTTGTCGGTCCTCCACTGGGGAATTGGCAGCCAGCTGGTTACTCTCGAACCGTAACACTGAATTTGGAACTTTATTGCTGAAGTCAAGAAACTTGTGGGCAGACGCACCAGCTCGAAGGATTTCATTTACCTGCTCAGGGCTGAGCTGCAATTGGAGATCCTCTTCCTCCGTTGATGTGTGTCTATAGGCTTTCTGCAGAGCAAAGCCACCACATGGGGAATTGTTTTTTATGATGGGTGGTGCAGGAGAAAAGAGCCTCCATGTCAATTGATTCCTATTTGAGACACCTCTTGAGTAAAAGCGTCTGCCTCCTTGTAATGTAGCAATACAGTTTCTTGCAGAATTGAAGATCCAGTAGGACACAGTACTTGACATTCTGAGGCTATACCAACAAGTGGGGAATTTAAGCCTGAAAATTGAAGAGTTTATAAAAGTTTAAAAATGCATTAAAAG
>PVHP010054808.1:0-10358 GCA_004024765.1 Zapus hudsonius | reverse complement strand
AGGCTGAACACTGAAAAGCCCCAGGCTAGCCTTCGTGGAGGCCCAGGAAAGCCCATCCTTGGAGTTTTCTGCCCAGCTTGCAGGCAGTTCCTGTGAGCCGCCTTCTGCTCACAGAACTTGGGGAGGGGCTGAGTGACTCCTGAGACACTGATCTTTCTGGCTTCTCGGTTCCCCTAGCTTCCAGGGTCTTCTGTGTGTCCCTCCTCCCCACAGGAGAAAATAGCTACACACCGGTGAAGCTCTCGGGTAGTGAGTGGCAGAGATGGGCTGCTCAGAGGGGAAGCCAAGCACAAAGGGGCATCACAAGCCAGCCCCAAGCCCGAGACCACCTCTGTCCACCCTTCCTCCTGTGCTCCTGTGCATGGAGAGTCCTATAAAGAACTCGTCCAAGAAAACAGGCTTTAATAGCTTTTTTGTTCTCAAACCAATTTCAATGTGAAATTGCTCCAATTGAAGGCCTTCCTGGAATGTGGTCAGTATTGGCAAGTTGGAGTCCTTCAAACCGTTCAAACTGGCCAGACCATTCACCCAGAAGCAGCGAGACTCGTCCTGACCACATGAAAACCCAGGCCATTCTTCCATTGGTCTGCGGCAGGACACCGTGGTTGCAGCTACCTTGAGTGACAATTAGGTCTACTTGGAGCTTTCTGGTGGGGCTTCTGTTTGGAGCATCTGTTCCTCATCAGCTAAAATGGTGGCTGCTTTCCTCAAAGGCCAAAGATGGCCAACTTATCCTGAAACTGAAAATCAATATGCCTCTAACCTCATGTGGCCCGGATCTCAGGAATCACATCCATTGGTTTCCTCCAGAATGTTCCACCTTGCTTTAATTCTTGGAAAAATAGACATCATTCTACATCCTGCTTTCCAGATGCTTCTGTCTCAAGCCAGCGACCAGCGGTGAGTCAGGAGCCCATGTGTGAGGACAGCCTTGGGGACTACAGAGCACCGTCCTGTCCGATGCCACTGCCGATGGCCCTGGGCTCCTCAGAGGAATTGATCAGTTTGAGCTAGGACAGACATTCCCTGAGCTGCACAATCTGGGGAGAGTTCCCTAAGGAGTCCCACGGGGCTCTCTAGTGGCCACTGGTGTCACAGATGGACACAGGAGACGCCCCAGCAAGTCTGTGAACTTGACGGAATGATATCACACAGCGTCTCCGTCTCCTCACAGGATGTGCGAACTGCGAGACTCTTGGGGGACAAGGCGTAGCTTATAACAAAGAATTGTTATTGGGTCTCTTAAGCTTGATGGCTGAACCAACTACTCCATAAAGAATGTCAACAAATCTATATGTGAAGCAGTGTTGAAAGTCTCCAAAACGATTGCAATTTATCAAACAAATGGGAAATAAAATTTCTCATAACAGTTAAGTGTGGGGTAGGACAAATTTTAAGTTGGATAATAGTTCAACCAGGCTGGAGAGATGGCTCAGCGGTTAAGGCACTTGCCTCCAGTGCCTAAGGCCCCTGGTTCAATTCCCCAGGACCCACATAAGCCAGACCCACAAGATGGTGGCCCTGGTGTGCTCTCTCTCTCTCTCTCTCTCTCTCTCTCTCTCTGCTTGAAAAATGAATAAATAAAATATTAAAAATAAAGTAACTCTTAAAAAAATAGTTCAACCATGTCTCATATATATATATATGATATATATATATATATATATATATATATATATATATATATATATATATATATATAACTTTTTTGACTCAGCATGTTCAAGGCTTTGCAGGATTGGATCTGAGATCGTGATAACAGTTTCAATCAACACAAACACCATCTGCAAATGTTTACTGAAAAAAAAATCTGACTTGGTCTTTTTCTAGTATTGTGAACATGGAGCGTTGTCGCTAAATTTATGTTTTAGTGAGGGGCATTCAGCCGGGCTTAACTGAAGAAACCCTTTAATTTTGTACCTTTAAAAACGTTACTGGAAGAAGTTAAGTACAATTTAAAGGCGATAAAATGAAAATTTTCTGAGGTTTGAACACACCAATGAGCATAGTATGCACACCCTGCCATTAACATAGACTGCTCACACCTTCCTATTTATTTTCTACTCTCTCTTAACATTGTCACCGGTCTACATTTTCATAATAAAATAAGCTGGCTGCTTCTAAATTTTTACATAAAGGAAACCTTCCTGATTCATCCATTTATAACATGTATCAGTGAATTCTCATTGCTAAGTTGCATTGCATTGTGGGGAGGTATCAGTGGGCGGCTGTGGTAAGTGGCTGAGACGATGAAGACTTATATAAACAGTCCTAAACAAGTCTTTGGGATTTAGCTATTTTGAATGTTTTTCCTCTGGTGGCTGATGGTGTAGAATATTCCCCATGTTATTATTGGCTATTTGGACATCTCTGAGACACAAAGCACCTCTCCAAGACTGAAGTTTGTCATCAGCACCAGGTCCACCAGGTCGGAACTAAGGGGCTGTAATTTCCTCTCAAGAGAACATAAATACCTCTGGCCTGAATCAGCCTGGGATTTAGCAGCTCATCACCAGTACCAACTACCCTGTTCCAGCTGGAACGAAGACTGATAAAACACTCAATATCAGGACAACATGGCTGACCCCATACCATACCATGCTGCCCACTGCTCACGAAAGTTAGAAGAGAGATGACTTTTGTCAATGGAGTGTCCCCAAGATGATTGTAAGTCACGTAAGACTTGAGTTTACAGGCCTAACAAACAGGAGGTACCGACCATCTGCCATTTTCTCCTTTGTACAGAGTGGAAATTTATAAGCTGTGAAACAACTCAGTGCCTGCCTGGTTCTATAGATATCAAGACCCCAGAAATTGATTTGATATTTACTCTATACATCAAATAAAAAGCCCCCAAGATGTAGACGCAAACCTTTCTTCTGAAAACAGAAGCATTCTGAAACACAGAGGCTAAAGAAAGGGAAGGATTGACCTCAGAACCTAGGGAAGACCTTCTCAAGTACCAGTCCATGGGGAAGAAGGAGGAGAGGAGGTGGGACCCACCACTATCAGGAACCCCCCAAGTTAGCCTCTGTGCTCAGGCAGAGTATCTGGGCTTCACCAGACCTTGTGTGGTGGATAAACTGCCTCACTGCGCGGCTGCTCAAGCCTCTGAGTGTCTATGTTAAGACAGGGGTGACTTACACGGTGACGTCAGAGTCTGGAGTGAGGAATGCGTAACCCCGGTTTTGTGAGATGGCTCACTGCACCTCGGTCAGTGCCTGTGCTGGTCACTGGGTGAACTGGAGTCTTTGCTTTTTTCTCAGAAACAGTGAAGCTCGCCCCACTCTCTTGTTCCTCTCTCCTTCCTTGACACTGTTGTGTTTGGTGTCCTACCCCTTGGAGAACCCTCCCTGACCCTTGGGAGCTTGCCTTCTGCCACAAAGCCTCTCAGTAGAATCGTGACAATCACTATTATACTATATTTGTTATATTATTATATTATATTATATTATTATATTCTTATTATAGAGCAAGTCCCTCCCCACTGAAATCCTCCCTCCCGGAGGGAGGGGGAGGGAGTCAAGAGATGCACTTTCAGCTGGGAGAGCTGAAATCCAAGGTCACAGGACCGCTTCCCAAGGTTCTAGCCTTAAGCAACTGTCAAGGGGGTGAGTCCCACCAGTGTTGACTAGACATATTCCAAACTTTAAAGGTTGCAAGAGCCCTCGCTAAGGTATAGAGGGAAGTAACTGCCTGTGAGGAGACTCCCATGAGCTGAGCTGCCTACAGTGGAGCAAAGAGCTCTCCCCAGGGACCAAGGTTCCCCAAGTTGCCACCTGCGCTGGGTGGGCTTTTGGGTGATGCAGAGGCCTTTGAGTTATCCATGCTCTGGAACTAGCCCCTCCCCCTGCTCTGCAAGGAACCCACAACTCATTGCTGTTTTGGCGTAAATATGCTTTGGTCTGTAGAACTACAGTCTCTGCAGTGCCTAGCATGAAAACTTACATTATAGGCACTTAAATTTTTCTCTGTTTGTGAACTTTTTATTCTATGTGTTGAGTAAATATAGAATCAATTTCTGGAATAGTTGAATAATATGAGTCATATGCTGTGGCTTGAAGTATAATTGGCCTAAAAAATTTTAAATTCCAGCTCCCAGGCACCAACAAATTGTCCACTTTTGAAAGAAGAGGTCACTTTTGGCATTTTGTGTTTGAGTTGCTGCTATTATTTATATTTTAGAAGCCGCGTTGAAAAGAATAAATAAAAATGGTAATTCCTGAGGGAATAGATAGAAAACAAGAATTCTGTCATTTCTTCTTCGTCTGTGGAATGTATCTGAGCCTAGGTAGAATGTCTGAGATTTTCACCCTTGGAGACTCACCAGTCTGGAAATCCACTAGGAAGAGAAGGCACGAATTCCAAGTATTTCAAAGAAAAATATATGATGACCAAATAATTTACTTTAATGACTTTTGCTGGGATAAACCTAGTTGTTCACCTTGGTTACTTGCAATGATATTTATTCCTCTTATTGTAGCAACCATTCTAGCTGGTGGTAGCCATCGGTTGAGTTAGAAAGAAATTTCTTTCTTTGCCCGGAGAGTAGAGGACTTAATAAAATTGTGGTATTTCTACATGTTATTAATAATGTGTCATATTTGTTTCCTGAGAGGTCATGTGCTCCAGGAAGAAGACTCAAGAGTTGCTTGTCCTTGGCTGAAAATTGACTCAGAACAGATCAACCATAAACAGTCTCCTGCTGAAAGATGAGAGGATCTCCTGGCCAGAGACCAGGTTCTGTGATGGCCAGCGCTCACATAAGACACCCTTCTCCTGAGTTCAGTGGCAGTCCACACACTTTTCCAAATAGATCTCGCTGACAAAACCATGAGGAGCAAATGCCGCTGGGAGAACATAGATTTTTTTCCTTAAATATATATTTATTGTCCATAATGAATTACATTATTCAGTGGGCAAACAATGAGTTGTTATCTCCAATTCCCAAATGCCCCCCTCCCCATCCCCAATCAGCTGGATATCCTCCTCCATGGTTCATCTGGATCAGTCCTTGTGGCAGGGGACCCTGGATATCCTAGTACTCAGCCAGGTTCTCCTGGCCCAAGTGTGTTGTTACTGAGGGGTGCCAGGCCTCTGGACAGTCTCCCCCACCGCGGCTCTCACAATCTTTCCACCCCCTCTTCCCTCAGTTCCCTGAGTTGTGGTGGGTGAGTAAAAAGGCTGCTTTAAGGTTGTGAGTTTAGGGGTCTTTGTGTCGAAGATCGTTGGTTTCTGTCTCACTGGCTTATCCTGTGTAGATTGAATGTCTGTGGCTGTGGGTCCCTCGTTCCTCCCGTCCTCTGAGGGGTTCCATATGGAGAACATAGGTTTTTACAAAAACAATGCAAATAAATGGTAATTTCCAATTTTCTTGTGCTTTATTTATTTATTTCACGGGTGCTCCCCCTTGAAGTTCTGGCTGGTCTGGAACTCACTATGTAGCCCCAAGCTGACCTAAAACTCACAGCAGTTCTCCTGCCTCAGCTTCTCCAGTGCTTGGATTACAGGTGTGGGTCACACTCAGCCCAGTGTCCCTTCCTTGAGTGGTGGGTCTGTGCTGAAACCACCAACTCTTCCAAGTGGCCCAGGGCTCCCATGGAAAACAACAGATTTTTTCTGTCATTTCTTCTGTCCCCACAGTTTCTCCCTAAAATTATGATCGAATTAACTTCAGGGGCTCCTAATTCACATCTGTAGACACTGTGGGTGCTCCCGGGAATGATGGCCTAGAAGCAGACACCAGGAATCAGGCAGTGAGACGTTGAATGTCCACCAGAAGGCAATGGATTCTGTCTGTCTCACCACCACTCCAACCCTTAGGATCTTCCAGTTACCTCATGATGTCCTGTCCTGTAAAGAACAAGTCTTCCCATCATACCTCTTGCTCTGGCTTGGGTCCCTTTTAAGCCTGTGATGTCATCCTTCTGTCATGAGACCAGGATTCCTGTCTATGAGAGACTGATTGACTGACTTAGAGAATGGCGCTTCTTTTGTCAGAGTCTCAGCAAATTGTCAAAGATTGCATTTCTGAAATCGCCTGAAATCATCTCATGGCCAAATTCCACAGACACCATTATATTTTATTATCTTAGAAAGAACCACAAGACGTTAGTCGGCGGTGCTGGCTGCATTCCTATGCTGTGAGTGAATGCTTTGCTTCTGTTTCTATATTTAGAAACCTCGTCCCTTAGAGGAGCGAGTCTTCCTGGCCCCACACTGCCATCCACCCTGCCCACAGAGACTTGGTTCCCACACCTGGTCCTGAGGCCCTGAGCATCCTTCACCTGGCTGTGCACCCCAGCCTGGCTCGTGGGGGAGACTTTCCATGTGGGAGGCCCAGCAGCCTGAAGTCCACTAGCAGGTGCCCTGGGCTCACTCTCCTTGAAGAGACCACTCCTGTGTAAGGCTAGTGACCTTTTTTAGTAGGGCCAACCAAGCAACGATGGGCCAGATTGGCTCTTCTTTTTTTAAAAAAATTTTTTTTAAAATTATTTTTATTTATTTATTTATTTGCAAGCAGAGAGAGAGAGAGAGAGAGAGAGAGAGAGAGAGAGAGAGAGAGAGAGAGAGAGAGGAAATCCAGACACAGACACCACCTTGTGCATACTGGGGAATTGAAGCCAGGTCCTTAGGCACTAGAGGTAAGTGCCTTAACCGCTGAGCCATCTCTCCAGCCTCTAGACTGGCTCTTCTTACCGTCTTTTTCAAATACTGGCTTTGTTGTTGTTGTTTTTCCTTTGCTTGTTTTCGTTTGGAGCTAGGGTATTGGGACGTAGCCAGACAGCCCTTGAGCTCATCAGCCTCCTGGCTCAGCCTCCCAAACTCGGGATCACAGGTCGGAACAACCAGACCTCTCCTCGGGGGCTCATTTCTGGGATGTGTGCCTCCGTCCCCAGCTCTGTTGGATCTCAGTTGTCGACACAGAGAGGCTTTTCCCTGGGGATACAGTAAAAATCCTGTTGGTTCGCCAGTGTGTCAACATGCAAGTCGCTCTAGTATTTATTTATGCGCCCGTGAGTGGGGTGCACGTGGGTGTGCAGGTGCACGTGCATATATGTGCAGGTGTGTGTGGAGGCCACGTCTTCCTCAGCTTCTCTTCACCTTACCTTTTGAGACAGGGGGCCACACTGGGATAAACTAGCTCACGAGAAAGCCCGAGAGACCCCTGCTTCGTGTCAAGAGTAGAGGCACGTGCTGGCAAACTTGGCATTTTTACATGTGTGCTGGGGAACTGAACCCTGGTCCTCATGCTTGCAAGCACTTAGGTAGTGAGACCTCTCCCATGCTTGTTTCTCACCAGGACACCTGATTCTGGCCTGTTGCTACCCTACTGTTTCTTGAGAAGCACAGAGACCGGCCTCTGATTCCAGCATAGCCACCATGAGCCCCTGTGTGTTAGTGTCTCCATTTAACCACAGGGTTCTTACAAGGTCAAAATAAATGTGGTCTGAGAATTCTTAACCTGTATTTTCCATCATTAACGTTTTTCTGCATGTGTTATATGACCCAGCCCTGCTTACAGCAAAAGATTATCTTTCCTTTAGTCAAAATAATCCTTAAACCTAGACTGCTATTATTACCCTTGGGGTTAATGCAATATTTTTAGAGATGACACAATGTAAGAATATTTCAACCTCTGAGGATGAATCAATGTTTTCTTTTCCTCTCTTTTCATGTTCAGGGAGCCACGGGGTGTTTCAGACAAGCACTTGGGTCGGGGTTCAGAGCACCACCGATTGGTTTCTTTCCTCTTGGAAACTTTGCGATGGTGTAACCAGAACCTTAGAACACTTGTCCATGAGGAAGAAACCACATCAAGAGGAACCATGGATGGCATTCCTGTTCATCTCCCAACCCACACTGGCCGCCATAAGAATGGGGATCGGAAACGTGGTCCATTGGCACACGAAGTGGAAGGACAGTTGTGTGCCCCTCTGCCCACATCCTTCACCCCCGGGGAAGAATGAGGGTGAGAGAGACACCTGTGTCACTAGAAGTCTCTGCCAAACACACAGACTGGGAACTCTGAAGGAGACAGAGGGCTTTTCCCAGCTCCTAGCATTTCAGTAAAGATTTCAAGGAAAGAGGAGACAGTACTTTAAACCCAGAAGGCTTATTCCCTTCAAAGAATGAAAGGAATCGCCGAGTGTGGACTCCAGATGCAGGCGACATATTGCACATCTGGCTTTACATGGGCACTGGGAACCCAACTCGGGTCGTTAGGCGCTGCAGGCAAGTGCCTTAAGGGCTGAGGCTTCTCTCCAGCCCTAGCTTGGTTTTAGTTTGTTTCTGTTTTTGCTTTTACATTCTCTCCTATCTTCATCACCATTTTCCAAAGCCAAGGGAAAGCGAGTGATGCAGGTGCCAGGGAGCACCCAGCCTGCTTGTGATGCCAAGGGTTCCTGGGAACACCACCCACAGTGGCTCAGCCAGGCCACATGCCCTCACCAGCCCCTGGGCCATGCGCTTTCTGAAGGAGTCTTTCAACCTGGGATGTGTTTGGGCTTCCCTCTGTTAAGACCTAGTCAGCTCTTGATCTGGCCGGTGCTCAGCCAGCCACCTCTGCTTTCACCTGGAATGTTCCAGAGCAATCCCAAGTCACGTGGGGGCTTGCACCATCAACTTCCTCCTCTTCCCAAGCCTCCCCCTCCTGCCTTGAATTATCTGATGGGTTCTCCTGTGCACAACTTCCTGGGACAGTTGTGTGGGTGACTGAGTCCTGAAAGCAAAACACAGGGGCCTGCCCTCAAGGTCTCCACCTCGACAGAGTTCAGAGAAGAATCTGGCTTCTCCTCATCTCTTGCCTAAAGGAGTTCCCTAGACCTGTTTTTCTGTAAACAACCAGAGTCCATCCCTGGGAAGGAACGTTCCTGGAAGGTTTAAGTCTGATCCTGACACTGTGGTTGGTGATGCTCAGCTCCCGACACTTGATGTCATGGCTGGTTAGCTCAACCCCCATTCAGAATCTAGAAATGACCCCACTTTGGGCCACAGGATGAGCTTCCCCCCCTCTGGCCTCCGTCATGGTGAGAGCTCTCTGAACCTCCTTCTCTTTCCCTCTCTTCAGCTAATAAAGTCTCCCTAAACTTTACCCTCTGGTCTATGGATTTTAATTCTTTAAATTCATAAGGTAAGAATCAGGCTACCCTACATTTGTTGGTACTTTGATGAATCGAAAAGAAACCGCAAAATTCCTCTTTCATTCCCTCCTCCGTGTCTCACTCTTCTCTTTGGTCCATTTCTGTTTTCTCTTCCGGTAACATGTCCTCGTTTTCACTCTAGAGGGTGACAGTTTATAAGTCCTTTCCTGGATTTCCCATTGCGTACTTTTCATCTTGGGTTCACTCTTCAACAATACCTGTTTCTGTAAACATGGTTTCTTCCTTCCCTCCCCTTCCCTCCCCTCCCCTTCTCTTCCCTTCCCTCCCCTTCCCTCTCCTCCCCTCCCCTCTTCTTCCCTTCCCTCCCCTTCCCTCCCCTCCCCTTCCCTCCTCTTCCCTCCCCTTCCCTCCCCTCCCCTTCCCTTCCCCTCCCTTCCCATTCCCTTCCCTTCCCTTCCCTTCCTTCCCCTCACCTCCCCTCTCCTTCCCTCCCCTTCCCTTCCCTTCCCTTTCCTATGGGCTTGGATTCCACAGAGTAGCACTTCAGTGGACACTTTGCTGAGATCTTGGTGAAGCTTCCCATCACCCCTGGCTCACTCAAGCCCTGGTTTGATCTGCCGCTTCCCTTTCTGCATGTTCTAAACAGCTGTGACTGTCTTGCAACTTTTCTCTGACAAATGCAATTGAGTGAAGGCTTTGTTTGGGCCCAGAGTCTAGGATGCAGTTCATCCTGGTGGGGAAGGCCTGGCAGCAGGAGCCTCTAGACCCTCACTTTGATCTTCTCTCTCCCATTCTCTTAGTGTCCTAGACTTTGGCAATTGCCCCTAAATTTGTCTCCCTGCATGTCATCTGTGCCTTGCCCACTCAGTACGAAACAGCCAGGAAGATCTGGGTCAGTGGGTTAGTTAGGGAGTTGCAGCACGCATAAACTCTCTGTTCGCCCACAGGGCTGGGTGAGCAGAGGCTTGGAAGAGCTGTGAGTCGACGAGAGATGAGACTCTCGGGAGAACGCGGCAGTGGGCAGTTCTCGTTTTATTGTATAGATAGCAGTTGTCTATATAGAGAAAAGTCAGAGGTAGAAGCACAGGAAGCAAGATCTGTGAGCATCTCATGAGTTCGATTGGTAGGGGCCAGTATCCTTTGGATACCTAATTTGCATAGATAAATTGAGGGGGCTACGTGACTCTATACATGGACATGTATAGAATTGTGATGTCAGCAGAGGAAATGTAACCTTATTGTTTAGGTTTGTTT
>PVHP010054807.1:0-10350 GCA_004024765.1 Zapus hudsonius | reverse complement strand
TCTTGGTAATCCAGAATTGTGTATATTTGTTAACCTAGACTGATCTCACTCTCCGATGAAGAATGTGTTTGTATTTTTCAGGATGCAGCAAGAGAGCTGGGACCCATCTAATCCTACCATCAGACCATAGGCAGATAGCTGAGATCCTGGCAAGAGATGAGCCACCACAGCCATATCATGGAGGATCCATATGGAATCTCGCAGGGTATGACGGGACGAACAAGGGACCCACAGCCACTCAATCAACACAGGATAAGCTAGGGTGACAGAAACCAACAATTTTCAACACAAAGACCCCTAAGCTCACAACATTAAAGCAGCCTTAATACTCACCCACCACGACTCAGGGAACTGAGTGGAAGAGGGGGCAGAAAGATTGTGAGAGCCATGGTGGGGGAGACTATCCAGAGGCATGGCACCCCTCAGTAACAACACACTAGGGCCAGGAGAACCAGGCTGAGTACTAGGCTATCCATGGTCCCCTGCCACAAGGACTGATCCAGACGGCCCACGGAGGAGTATAACCAGCTGATTGGGGATGGGGGGGGCATTGGGGAATTGGGGATAACAATTCATTGTTTGCCCACTAAATAATGTAACTCATTATGGATACAAAATATATATTTAAAAAATAGAAATTAGTAAAAAAGAATTGCAGTGGGTGAATTCAATACCCCACTCTCACCAACTGACAAGTCATTCTGACATAAAGTAAACAGAGAAGTATCTGGATTAAAAGACATCATAGAACAAATGAGCCTTATAGACATCTACAGAACATTCCTCTAAATGTAACAGAATACACATTCTTTCAGTAGCACATGGAACTTTTTATAAATTAGAACATGTACTAGAACACAAAACAAATCTGAACAGGTTCAGGAAAATTGAAATATTTCTCTATATCCTATCTGATCTCAATGGGATAAAACTACTAATTATCAGCAAGAATGATTTATAGTTTATTGATATTTATTGAATAACAAATAGGTCATTGAAGAAATCAAGAAAGAAGGGCTGGAGAGATGGGTCAGTGGTTAAAGGCACTTCCTTGCAAAGCCTAACAGCCTGAGTTCAATACCGTAGTACCCATGTAAAGCCAGATGCACAAAGTGACACATGGATCTAGAATTCATTTGCAGCAGCAAGAAGCCCTGGAGTGCCTGTTCTCTTGCTCTCTCTCTCTCTCTCTCTCTCTCTCTCTCTCTCTCTCTCTCTCTCTCTCTCTCTCTCTGATAAATAAATAAAAATATTTTAAAGTAGGAAATGAAAATTATTTTAGAACCAAATGATAATAAAAACACATCATACCAAAACTTATGGGATACAATGAAGGCAATCCTAAAGGAAATTTATAACATTAAGTGCCTATATTTATTAAGCAATTAGAGAGGGTCACAAATAAATAACTTAACATTATACCCTAGGGCCTTGGAAAAATAAGAATAAGCCAAACCAAAAATCAGTACATGGAAAGTCATAATGAAGATCAGGATAGAAATTCATGAAATTCAAACAAAAAGAAGAGATCAATGAATCAAAGGGGTCTGGTTGGAAGAGGGCACAGTGCAAAGGATGAGGAAGAAGGGAAACAAAACCAAAATTTGTTTTAAAAATACCGTAATGAGGAGCCTGGAGAGATGGCTCCGTGGGCCACTGGCATGCAAGGCCTGAGGGCAGGGGTTTGATTCACCAGTTCCCACGTAAAGCCAGATGAACTGCACAGGGGCATGGGAGGCCCTGGTATACCCGTACCCATTCTTCTCTCTCTCTGTCTCCCCTCTGTCGCTCTCTACTTACAGATAAATAAAAATATTTTATTTTTTGCCTTTATTATCCATAATTGCAAACACTGTATGAGTAAATCTTATGATGGTACCCCCAATTCCTTCTTCCTAGTCCCCAACCCCAACTCCTCGGTGAGTGTACCGGATCAGTCCCTGGAGTAGGGAGTTATACAAGTAGCACATCAAGTAACCAGGTTCCCCTCCCTCTTTGTGTGTTGTTGCTTGAGGGGGCAATTCTCCCCCACCATGGCTCTTAGAATCTTTCTGCCACCTCTTCCACTTATTTCCCTGAGTCATGGTGGGTGAGTTTTAAGTTTGTTTTATTGTTGAGACCTTGAGTGTCTCTGGACTTCAGCTTTGGATTGCATTGGATATCGTTGTTGTCTGTCTCTTTGACCTATCCTGGGTTATCTGTCTTGCTGTGGTAATATGTCTCATGCTTATCACAACATTTTGTCAAAGGTTCCATTTGGGGCCTACAAGATAGGCCTGTGGTGGTTCTTCTCTTGCCTGGGTGTCACCCATCTTCCTATGGTTTGTTGGTGAAGTTGGATTGACCATGGCTCTCTCACTGCCTTCTGAAAAATACAAACAGAATCTCCATCACAGCGTGAGATCAGTATAGGTTAAATGAGACACCCATTGTTAATTTGACAAGATTCTGTTGGGTGTAGCCTCTCTGTAGTTCTCTGGTAGTGGGAATTTCCCCTTGGAACCCAGGTTCTTGGTGTCTATGGGCTTTTGCCCTGCATCCAAGTGCCAGTTACGGGTTCCTTGTCACTGTGTGGATTTCTTGGCCAACTTGAAAGCTGTTGATTACCCCTCTAGGTTTTGGCACCATTATTGCACCAGTGATCACTTCTTGACTCGCAGATATCTCCCATAAAGTAGTATGTTCAGCATTCTCATGACATCAATCTGAATTTTATATCAGTTCTCTCTGCTTTCTCCAAATATCATTGACCATTTTCCCCTGGCAGCCCATGTAGTACCTACCAGCACTTCACATGCTACCATCTAGGAGCTCACACAGGAGGAAACAAATGGTAAATTCTCACTTAAGAAAGTGTTCATCATCCTTAATCATCAGGGAAATGCAAGTCAAAACTACAATGAGATTCCACCTTACTCCAGTCAGATTGGCAATCATTAAAAAATCCAACAACAATTCATGTTGGCGAGGATGCAGAGAAAAAGGAACCCTCATTCACTGCTGGTAGGACTGCAAACTTGTACAACCACTATGGAAAGCAGTGTGAAGACTCCTGAATAGAATGAAGATAGAGCTACCAATAGACCCAGCTATCCCTCTACTAGGAGTCTACCCTCAAGTCACACCTCAGCTTAGAGGCATTTGCTCAATCATGTTTTTGTAGCTCAATTCATAATAGCTAAGAATTGGAATCAACCCAAATGCCCATCGATGCACGAATAGTTTTCCAAGATGTGGTACATTTATACTATGGAATTCTACTCAGCTGAAAGGAAGAATGACATAATGAAATTTGAATAAAAATATTTTTAAAAAAACATTGTAGGGGCTGGAGAGATGGCTCCATGGTTGAGGCAAAAGCCTCTTTTTAAAAAAATTATTTGTAAGCAGAGAGATATATATATAGAGAGAGAGAGACTGAGAGAATATAGACATGCCAGGGCCTCTAGGCACTGCAAACAAACTCCAGATGCATGTGTCACTTTGTACATCTGGCTTAAGTGGGTACTGGGGAATTGAACCCAGATCCTTAGGCTCTGGAGGCAACTGTCTTAACCACTGAGCCATCTCTTCAGCTAGCTTACTTGCTCTTTCTCTTTCTGTCCTTGCAAATAAATAAAATTTTTTAAATTTAAAAATATAGTTCCAGGTTAAGATGGCACAGGTATAGGAACACTGGAGCAGACAGGGAAAGAAAAGAAACAGAGAGACCATAGGAAACATTCTTTTATCAGAAACAAGAAATCGATAACAGTAGCAGGGGCTCAGGAGAAACTAGGACGACTAGTCCTGATGGCCACAGTGGGCTGGTTTCCAGCTGCGGCAGCATCAGAGTACCTGCCAGAGCTGGTAAATGCACCAGGAATCTGCAGGAGATGCATACAGCAAAGCAGTGGGAGAGCTCTCCACAAATGAATGGATACCCCAGCAACCAGCCAGGGAACACTAGCTGGAGACAGGAGGTCAGGGAAAGAGTGACTAGCACTCTGAGTCCCCAGCACAGTGGATCCATGCAGCTTATGCAAGACCCAACCAGCCCAAGCCAGGAACAGACACTGACACAGACAGGCAGCTCCAGCATCGTGAGTCACAGGACCAGAAGAAAAGGCAGCAGTTGACAGCTTCTTCCCAGAGGTCAAAACAACAAACTTAAAGTCTGGGGAGGGATGCTGGTGAGGGGCATGGAATATCAGAGGGGGGAAGGGAGCAGTGTGTGGAAGCAGGATGGGCCCACCACAAATTGGGCCAACTAGAGCATGAAGATTTTAGTCCCTATTGGGGAAGGTCAGAATCCAGATCTGCTTGCAGCTGGCTGGTGAATAATTACTGGGCTCTTGAGTCCCGGGCACTGGGGCTGTATCTACTACTGCAATCCCAGGGATGGAGGGCCTATGTGGTGGCTCCAAGCCTAAGCAATCAGGTACAGGGGGATCCAGTCAGGTAAAGAACTGATCCTGCCTGGGGACAGAACACCCAGACAGGAAAGATCTCAGTTGAAGTTCAAACCTGGTAACTGCTCTTTTGGGGGTGGGGCATGCTGAACAGCACTCCCCAAGGAACTTGGGTCCAATCCTAGCTAGTGACCAATAGATCACTGTCAGCCACCTGCCAGGGGAGTAATAGGGGGATCTCTATAACCCAACCATCAGGGATTCCCAGGGGAAACAGGAGCAAGTAGATAAACCCTGAACACCCCTGAGTCTCAGTAACAAGACACAGCAGAGTCCACAGACAGAGAAGAACTCTGACCTCTCTACCATTACATACCAGACACAAATGCAGAAGGGCTGGCACACCTGTAACCACATCAACTAATGCATTTGTGGTTACAATGATAAACCAAACCCTTCTGGTACACAGAGCACTCATCGCTTACCCAATAAAATTTAGATTGACCACAAATCAAGAAAACTATACCCTTACCTAGATATGGGCATAAACCAAGAACAACAACAACAAAAAAAAAAAAAAACAGAGAAATTAAAGCTGGAGCTCCCCAACCCAGGACCCCTAGTCCCACAATGGAACATGAAAGTGACAAAGAAGTGAAGATAACAAAAATATAATCACAGATTGAGAATAACTCCTGACCACAATTGCAATGCAAACATGAAGCAGTTAACAATAGATATGAAAACTATGAAAAAAGACATAAATGAGATGAAGCTCACTAACACAAACATAGACATCAGACTGACTTTAATGGAGAGAAATATGAGTGACTTCAAAAACACATTAAGTAAATTGAAGGGGAACCAATTACAGGAGGAGCTAGACAAGCAATTGATTAAGTTTGATGAGGACTTAACCAAACTTAAAAACAATTTCAGGAAACATCAGCAAAAGCAAAACTAGACTGGAAATTAGAACTCACCAAAGTATTAGAGACTATGAATAAAAATACAGCAGAAACCAAAAAAGAAATGAAGTTTTTAAAAACCTCCTTTGAAACCATCTGTCCCAGAGTTGATAACCTGGAGGACAGATTCTTGGACCTCAAAGACAAGACAGAGAAATTAATAAGGATTCATCACTCAACAAATTCAGGAAGATTGAAGTAGCCTCCTACATCATATCAGACCACAATGTGTTAAAGTTGGAAATTAATAATGGGAGGTCCAGGAGAAATTACACCAACTATTGATGATTAAACAATACACTTTTAAACAATGAATGGGTCATTCAAGAAATCAAAAAGGAAATTGAAAATTTCCTAGAAGTAAATAATAATGAAAACACAACTTACCAAAACCTGTGACACTATGAAGGCAGTCCTGAGGGAGAAATTCATAGCACTAAATGCCTTCATAGCAAAGACAGAGAGATCTCAAATTAATAACCTAACCACTCACCTAAAGGCATTATTAAAACTGGGACAATCCAACTCTAGAAGCACAAGGTGAAAAGAAATAATGAGGATCAGAGCCGAGATTAATGAATTGGAAATGAAGGAAACAATTTTAAAAATAGACAAAACAAAGAGTTGATTCTTCGCAAAAATAAATAAGTATGACAAACCCTTGGCCAATCTAATTAAATGAAAAAAGATAAGGCCCAAATCAACAAAATCAGAAATGTGACGGGAGAGGTCACAAGAGATCCCAACGAAATTAGAAGAATCATCAGGGGATACTTCCAAAACCTCTACTCCACAAAACTGGAGAAGCTGGAAGAAATGGATGAATTCCTAGACACCTACAACCTGCCAAAGCTTAGCCCAGAGCAGATAGAAAGCTCTTAAATAAATCTATCACATCCACAGAAATTGAAAATGTAATCAAGAACCTCCCCAAAAAGAAAAGTCCAGGACTGGATGGATTCTTAGTTTAATTCTACCAAACCTCCATCATAGAATTGAAACCGCTCTTTCTGAAGTTTTTTGAGGTATAGGCAAAGAAGGAAAGCTTCCAAACTCCTTCTGTGAAGCTAGCATCACCCTAATCCCCAAACCAGACAAAGATACAAGAAAACAAAACTACAGACCCATATCCCTGATGAACATAGATGCTAAAATCCTGAACAAAATCCTTGCAAACTGGATACAACTCCACATCAAAAATATTATCCACCTTGATAAAGTTGGCTTCATCCCAGAGATGCAGGATGGTTCAACATATGGAATTCAATTAATGTAATCCACCACATTGATAGACTCAACCACAAAAATCACATGGTCATTTCAATTGATGCAGAGGCCTTTGACAAAATTCAACACCACTTCATGTTCAATACTCTGGAAATACATGGCTTATATCTCAACATAATAAAGGCCATATACAAATCCCCTAAAGCCCAAATCATACCCAATGGGCAAAGGCTCAAGGAGTTCCCACTTAAATCAGGAAAAAAGACAGGGGTGTCCATTCTCACCATTGCTCTTCAACATAGTGCTTGAAGTTCTAACCCAAGCAATAAGACAGGAGAAAGGCATAAAAGAAATACAAATTGGAACAAAACAAGTGAAACTATCCCTTTTTGCAGATGACATGATCCTATATATATCAGACCCAAAGAAAGGTATCAGTAAACTCCAGAAAGTAATAAACTCCTTCAGGAAAGTAGCAGGATACAATATTAACACACAAAAATCAGAAGCCTTCCTGTATACAGATGATACACGTGCAGAAAAAGATATCAGAGAGAATGTCTCATTTTCAATTGCCTCAAAGAAAATCAAATACCTAGGAATATCATTAACAAAGGCTGTGAAAGACTTGTATAAGGAAAACATTAAGACACTCAAGAAGGAAAATGAGGAAGATGTGATAAGATGGAAAGACATCACATGCTCTTGGATAGGAAGAATTAACATAGTAAAAATGCCAATCCTTCCAAAAACGATTTACAGATTCACTGCCATGCCAATAAAAATCCCAGCATCTTTCTTCACAGACATGGAAAAAATAATCTCAAAATTTATTTGGAAGGGCAAAAGGCCCTGAATAGCCAAATATATCCCAAGTTAAAAGAAAAAAAAAAAACTTCAGCAGGTGGTTTCATCATTCCTGATCTAAAGACATACTACAAAGCCAAAATAACAAAAACAGCATGGTACTGGCATAAAAACAGGCAGATAGACCAATGGAACAGAATTGAAGACCCTGCTCTTAGTTCAAGTAACTATAGTTACCTGATCTTTGATAAAGGTGTCAACAATGTTCACTGGTGTAAAAATATCATCTTCAACAAATGGTGCTGGACAAATTGGATAAATATGTGTAAAAAATGAAAATAGACCCACTCCTTTCTCCATGCACAAAAATCACCTCCAAATGGATCAGGGACCTCAACATAAGACCTGAAATGCTGAAAAGAAAACCCTGGAAGAAAAGATAGGAGAAACTCTACCTGAGATAGGAGTAGGGAAGAACTTCCTGAGCAAATTGCAGGTAGACGAGGAGGTGCAGCACTCACTTAACCAATGGGACCTCATCAAGCTTAAAAGCTTCTGCACAGACAAACATACCATACTCAGAGCCAATAGACCCCCATAAAACTGGGAGATGATTTTTTTCTTTTTTATTGTCCATAATTAATTACATTGTTTAGTGGGCCAACCATGAGTTGTTATCCCCAATTCCTCATTGCCCCCGTTCCCCATCCCCAGTCAGCTGGATATCCTCCTCTGTGGGCCGTCTGGATCAGTCTTTGTGGTAGGGGACGATGGATAGCCCAGTCTTCAGCAGGGTTCTCCTGACCCAAGTGTGTTGTTACTGAGGGGGTGCACGGCTCTCACAATCTTTCTGCCCCCTCTTCTGCTCAGTTCCCTGAGTCGTGGTGGGTGAGTATTAAGGCTGCTTTAATGTTGTGAGCTTAGGGTTTTTGTGTCGAGATTCGTTGGTTTCTGTCACTCTGGCTTATCCTTTGTTGATTGAATGGCTATGGCTGTGGGTCCCTTGTTCATCCAATCATTCTCTGCAGGGTTCCATATGGATCCTCCACCGTATGACTGTGGTGGCGGTGGCTCATGGGAGATGATTTTTGCCAGCTATAACACAGGAGTCTAATTTTTAGAACTTACAAAAAACTCAAAATTAAATAATAAAAAAATCAAACAGCCCCCTCACAAAATGGGGCATTGATCTCAACAGAGAATTCAGAGAGGAGGAAACATAAATGGCAAATTCTCACATATGAAAGTGTTCAACATCCTTAATCATCAGGGAAATGCAAATCAAAACTACAATAAAATTCCACCTAACTCCAGTCAGAATGGCAATCATTTAAAAATCTACTAACAATAGATGCTGGCAAGGTTGTGAGGAAAAAGGAGCCTTCAGTCACTGCTGGTGGGATTGCAAACTCATCCAGCCACTATGGAAAGCATTGTGGAGACTCCTAAATACAATGGACATAGAGCTACCAGTGGACCCAGCTATCCCCCTACTAGGCATCTACCCTCAAGATGTCACACCTCAGCACAGAGACATTTGCTCAACCATGTTTATTGCAGCATAATTCATAATAGCCAAGAATTGGAATTGACCCAAATGCCCATCCCTAGACAAATGAATATCAAAGTTGTGGTACATTTACACAACGGAATTCTACTCAGCGAAAAGAAACAAAATGACATAATGAAATTTAAAAAAAAATAGACAGACTTGGAGCAGAAATTACTTAGCGAACTCACAAAAGAACAGAGAGTCAAATGCCACATATTCTCCCACATATGCAGTTCCTAACCAGTTTAAGCTTAAACTCTAAACAAACCTGATAGGTGAAATGAGAGACTGTAAAAAGGGTTGAAGGAAGCGGGAAGGGGAGGGGAGCCGACTTATACAATAAGCTGAACCAAAAATGAATTGTAATCATAAAATTCTTATACCCATATAGTAACCTCTGAAGGAAGAAGAGGATATCGCCTGCTAAGATGGGCCATGAATGGAATGGGAGGAAGAATAACCCCAGGAAAAATGGATCAGACCTGGAACTCCCTGGCCCAGTCATTGGTTCCTTCCCACACTGAGCTATTGATCAAAGAGACCCACAAGGTCCCTAAAACAAGACAGAATTCTGTCAAAGCTCTTGAATACCTACCCCAGGCCAAAGGTAAGATCCTATTGCTGAAGAAACCACAGAAAGTCATCACACAACACCAAGAGACCCTGCAAGATCCAGAATGGCAACCTGCCCCCAGATGCTAGCATATGCAGTGCTGGAAGGCGCTACATAAGCAGCCAGGGGAAATTGGTCAATAATATTTGGAGAAAACAGAGACCACTGATAATGCAATGCAGACTGTTGCCATGAAAAGGCTGAACACACTGCCTCCTGGGACAGATCAGCAAGCCAAGAAATGATCACTTGGGCAATAGAGGCACCATAACCTGGTGGGGGAGAGTAGTCAACAGCTTTCAAATTGGTCAAGAAATCCACTCAGTGTCAAGGAGTCCTTAACTGGAATTGGAACTCAGGTCAAAATCCTATGAGAACCAAAAACTTGGGCCCCCAAGGAGAAATTTCCATTACTAGAGAACTACAGAGAGGCTAATCCCAATAGAATCTCACCAAATTAGAAATGTGTGCCACATTTAACCCATATTGACCTCACTCGCCACATATCCAGAGACATTGCTCCCCTCATCAACAACACACAAAGGGGAGGGGACCTGACTGCCTCCTGTGCTATTCATAACCTCCCACCCGATAGGATGCCCACTGAGGAGGATACCCAGGGTGTTGGGGACAGGGAGGAGGGAAATGGGATACCAACACAATATGTGGCCATACAATGTATCTAATTTTGAATAATAAAGACATCAGAAAAGAAATAAAAATAATAAAAGAAATAATAAAAGAAAATTATATATATATATATATATATATATATATATATATATATATATA
>PVHP010054806.1:0-10349 GCA_004024765.1 Zapus hudsonius | reverse complement strand
ATCTTCATGGAAGGTTTTGGTGACATATTTAAGAAAGAGAGTAAAATTGTTAATAATTTCATGAGTCAAACTGATTAACTATTTTCTTTTCAAAATATGGGTTGTAAAAGTATTTACTAATTAAAGTCTTTATGTCTGATGGAATTGGGGTTTTAACCAGACAATATTTATTATTGGCAGAAGATATAATCTCATCAATTCATACTACTCTTGTCAGAGTCTCTCCATCCATACAGAGTCAGAATCCACTTATTATACTCAGTTCCTATCACACTGGAGTTATGGAACTAGTTGTGGTCATTTATATGCTCTCAATAATTAGCTTCTTTAGGAGAGGAGGAAGCAATGTCCCTCATCAAGAGAAAGCTAACTAAAAATCCCTTGAGTCTCTCAGTGGGTTGTGGTACCTGTTCTATGCTCTCTGTGGAAGCAAGGCTCTTGTCTCAAAGTGTTAATAAGACAAACAAATTCATACACAGCATGGCATGTTAGCCCAGACTCCAAAGGAGATGGTTCTTTTTTTTTAGCAATATGCCAATAATAAGCATATCAATAGACAAATGCTGGATTTCTATATTAACTTTAATCCAACAAGTGGAATTTAGAGAAAAGTTCTAGAGTGCAACTCAATAAAAAGGAGTAGATATAGTATACAAATCCAATGATACATTTCAGTTTTCATGATAAATTTATCTAATTTCCTTTTTGATTAGTATTTGACAACTATAAAATATAATGAATTAATCAAAATATTATCCATCCCCTGAAATTTATACATATATATATATATATATATATATATGTATACTAGTATTAACATGGAGAAAGAGCAAGTTCCTTTGAGTTTAAAAAACCTTAAGGCATCCAGGCAGAGTGGCACACACCTTTAATTCCAGCATTTGGGAGGCAGAGGTAGGAGGATCATTCATCATGTGTTTGAGGCCAGCCTGAAACTACATAGTGAATTCCAGATCACCCTGAGCTAGAGTGAGACCCACCCTCAAAAAAATTAAGGTAAATATATTTATACAACACTTAAATGTGTATAAAAACAATAACAACAAAGAGTGTCTTAGAATTGATTACCAGGTACTTATTGACTCTGATGAATTCTTGCTTAACTTACATGTAGTTTTCCATACCAGACTTCAACAAGAAGTTCACTGTGTGTCACTTTAATAGGGTTAAAAATCACTGGGACACTTGTTGGCCTATTGATTTCAGTATCATGGAGGAGTTTAGAACAGCTCTGGAATAAAAAAAAATCTATAATTCTCAAGTTCAAGGGACTTAATCGCTTTGTATGTGATAATTGAAAGGCTGAATTTTTTTCACCTAATTTTAAAAAAAAGTAGGTAATATATGTTGAGTGTCTACTATGTGTCTTTTAAAAATATTTTAATTGATTGTAAGCAAAGAGATACAAAGAGATGAGAGAGAGAAGAGAGAGAGAGAAAGAAAGAAAGAAAGAAAGAAAGAAAGAAAGAAAGAAAGAAAGAAAGAAAGAAAGAAAGAAAGAAAGAAAGAAAGAAAGAAAGAAAGAAAGAAAGGGCATGCCAGTCTCCAGTCACTGCAAAGGAACTGCAGATGCGTGCAACACCTTGTGCATCTGGCTTATGTGGGTATTGGGAAATAGAAGCCAGGTCCTTAGACACTGGAGGCAAGTGATTTAACCACAGAACCATCTCTCCAGCCCCAGATCCTACCAGAGTGTACCACCACAGCCAGCCTATGCGTCTTATTAACAAGAAATGTAGACTAAATAAATAAACAAAAGAAATGCAAATTTGCTTTTGCTATATTATTGCTTATCATTTATACTGTCATATTGTTGAGAAAGATCTTATTACCTAAGTCAATCAGTTGATGTGAAATTTCTAGGATAAAAAAGAATCAGAAAATATCAAAATGCATCTCAATATTAGCTAACAAGTGGCAGTGTTAATGAGAACATTATCCCATTTGTCCTTCTAGTAAACATTTTTACCCTTATCTTCATTCTATCAGTGTCATCATGACCCATATATAAATTTAAGTCAGATATCTCTATAATCTGCTTTGAATCTAAACTCTCTTTTAATTGTATATAGTCATAGTACATAGTCCCATCTGGACTATTTCATTGATCTTCCCTCAAGTCTACCATCCCCTTGTAACTTTGATTTTATGGCACTATTACAGTAAAAGTCTATCGCAGAATTAGCGCTAAAGCCCATTTCCACATGTAAATGGTGGAGATCATCACCCAGTTTACAGACTGCTGCCCTAACAACTCTCTCTAATTACTTGTTACAGGATGCAATTCTCATCCAACCTTTCCATGTGGATTGGAGGATTACAAGGAGAAAGGGATGTAGTCTACAAACCCTGTTTACAACTATCCACAGAAAAACCTTGACTTTCCATATCAACTTACATCATATGCCCAGGTTCTCATTGTATATGCCTTAATCTAACCATTTTCTTCTGGTCTACCTCAGTCTCTTCCAGTCTGATTTTGGTTGACTTGAGATTTCTCTGTTTTCCTTTTGATCGAAATGATCAGCCTGAGTTATTTGAGACCCTGTCTCAGAAAATAATAATGAAAGCATGTATTAGAGAAGATAGCATGAAAGTTTTTGTCATGATTGGCTGTGTCAGAGATCTCACTGGAGATGTTTAAGCAAATCAGAAGTTTGGGGTCAAAGGGATGTAATAGAACAATAAGCAGAACAAAGTGACTATAGTGTGTGCAATGCAGAAAATAAGACCGTTTTGTAGTGAGATTTCGTGAGATTTGTTCCACCTGGTCTCAGAGGGCACCATCTAGGCTCTCATTGACTGGAAGTGGGTTTTATGATTATCCTGTTGAAAGAGAAATGAGGACGTAGGACATTTTTCTTCAATGTGTTGGTCTTGCTCCTCTGGACCCTAATGATAATCTGTAATTAATGACAATGAATTTTGATCCATGAAATTATTTTTATTTTAAGAATAGAACATGATAGAATGCCTTTTTGTTCAGTATAACATTTGTGGGAGCATAATTTTATTTCAAAAGCTTTTAGGATCTTACAGACATAAAAAACAACCTTTCTGAATTAATGTGTTTGTTCCTTTTTTTTTCTAATCCTTCATTATTTACTTGGGCTTTAGTCTGTCTGAAATATAGCTTCTCAATTGTCTGTTACAATTTCTACCTTATTTTCATTCTTTTCATTGATGTCATATTTCTGGAGAGTAAAAAGTGTCATAGCTTATACATGTGTAAGCCTTATGTGTAACTCCTTCTGGAAGAAAGTTTCAGGATAATTCAAGGTACTGTGGATTATTGGGAGACAAGCTTGTGTCGGGAAGTGAGGTTTAAGGGATGGGATCTTGTCAAACCTATGAGGGAACAGAGCAGAAGTCCTCAGAGAAGCACAAATCAAGAGCGATTTGGTTACACCAAAGAGTGCTCCTCAAGCCAGTCACCAGAGTTCTCTGTCTAAAAGCAAGAACCCTTGGTTAGTATGTGCACTGCACACAGTTATTGGCTGAGAAGAGCTGTGGAAATTTTCCCCTTATATAGTTACATGGAAGGTCTCAGAACAAAGCAGCTGAGACAGTCAGTCACTCAAGCTCCCTGAAACAGGAAATCTGAGATGCATATTTTCCCTTCTGCCACAGTAATAACCATGCCTTTCTCAGTAAATTCAGTGAAATATCATGTCATATAGCAAGGATGTGAGCTAGTGCTGTGTATCAGTCATCTCATTGCTGGGACAAAATACTCAACCATTAGTAACTTAAGGAAGGAACAGGTTTATTATTCAGTTTATGGTACTGAGGGAAGTCCCTTGTGGCAGGTAAAGCCTGATAACTGCAGGAAGCCTGTGTCACACTATCACACCAGCAGGGAGGAAAAAGAGAGAGAGAAGAGAAAGCTAGGCCAGAAAATAATGCCTCAAGAACCACCTCCAGGGACACACTTCCAACAGCAAGACTCTACCTCCTGAAGTTTACACAGCCTTTCTCTAACAGCATCACCAACTGGAGATTAATTACTCTGGCACATGGGTCTATATGGGGGACATTGCACAGTCAAACCACTTCAGATTGCAAAGACAGGTGGTATCATGATCCAAGAAGATGGTTAGCTTTAGGAACCCAGGAAGCTGTAAGAAGCCCCTGGGCAAGAGTGGTGTTCTGAACGTTGAAGGGTCTCTTGATGACCTATGGAAAAGAACTGTGGGATTACTAAAAATAGAATCTAGGTAATCCAGAATTGTGTATATTTGTTAACCTACACTGATATCACTCTCAGATGGAGGTTGTGTTCATATTTTCAGGATGCAGTGAGAGAGCTGTGGCCCATCTAACCCTACCAACTGACCGTAGGCCGATAGCTGAGATCCTGGCAAGAGAGAAGCCACCACAGTCATATCGTGGAAGATCCATATGGAACCCTGCAGAGAATGATGGGATGAACAAGGGACCCACAGCCACAGCCATTCAATCAACACAGGATAAGCCAGTGAGACAGAAACCAATGACCCTTAAGCTCACAACAATAAAGCAGCCTTAATACTCATCCACCACAACTCAGGGAACTGAGTGGAAGAGGGGGCAGAAAGATTGTGAGAACCATGGTGGGGGAGATTATTCAGAGGTATGGCCAGGAGAACCTGGCTGAATACTAGGCTATCCATGATCCTCTATCACAAGGACTAATCCAGATGACCCATGGAGGAGGTTATCAAGCGGATTGGGGAGGGGAGGTCAGCAGGGAATTGGGAATAACAACTCATTGTTTGCCCACTAAATATTGTAACTCATTATAGACAATAAAAAATAAATAAAAATAAAAATAAAAAAGAGTGGTGTTCTGAGTGGCATTGTGTTCCTCAAAGTCCATATGTTAAAGCTTTAATTCCAGGACTGTCTATATTTGGAGATAGAGCCTTTAAAAAGAAAAGTTCAAATGACTCCCCACAGGTTGGAGTTAATCCAGTCTGATTTCCATGCCTATAAAAGGAGATTATAATGTAAGATCAGTACTAGTGATGAGCACACACAGGCAAAAACCCGGGAGAGTACGTTGACAAGGCAGTCATCCACAAAATCTGCAGAGTAGCCTCGAGAGATAGCAAACCTGTGACTGTTGGTCACAGACATCTAGCTTCCAGATTGTGAGAAAGAGAATTTCAGGGATTTTTTTAAGCCACCTACTTTGTAGTCCTTTGTTAGATCAGTGCCTGGAAACATGACAGTCTCTGTACTTGATGTCCAATAGTGAGCGATGTCCACGCATAGGTGACTGACACACAGCATCTCGTGCACTGTCACTGGAAATTCTGGAGTTTACTTTTGTTCTCTCACTAATCAGAGAGGTCTCTGAGGAAGATGTATAAATGCAGACCTCAAATAGTTAAGTCTCTAGATGTGCAGAAATCCAAGGTCCTGGCCTCTCTAAGGAGAAAGATTCCAGGGACAGAAGAGTGTGGTGCTAAGGAAGGCTGGCTAAGAACTCATCAGGGATGTGAAGGAAAAATTCTTGCAGTCCATGAAGTGCACCATGACCATGTCTAACTGTGCCTTATATGTGGAAGAGAGAGCACCATTTACTGAGACGCTTCCATGATTAGCTTCTAAAGCCTGGCTGCTCATTCTAGGTGGTTAAGTGAACGTTAGAGACCTTTCCTAGTGGCATTACAAAGGATTTTTCCCATGAAATTTATTAATATTAAATTGGTTACCAAGTTGTATGATCTTCTTATTTAAAAGTGAAACGTGGAGGAATGTAATTTTTGTACTACCTGAAAGCACACAGTACACTATAACAATTCTTGAAAAGAAGACTTGTAATTCTTTCAAATTCTGTTTGCTGGAGAAGTGATTCTGTTAACCAATCAAATGTTTGAAACCTGTTATACATAATAAGATAAAGGGCATTTAAAAGTTCGTAAATCCAATAAGAATAATGAAGAGAGATTTAGTTTGTCGTGTTCTTCAGTTACAAACTCTGCACTAGTCAAACTGAGGGAACGGTTCATGCTTTCTGTATCAAGCTAAGAACTATCAAAATTGACAACTAAGGCCTTCATTAAGAACAAACAGAGGTACTCAAATATAGCCAAAATAATTACTATAAATTTAGAAGTTAATAAATTGATATTTATTCAAAGCATATCAAATAAATTTCCAACTCAAATTTTGTGAGAAGTCTCAATGCACTACACATATGTATAATTAATAATTACTAATGACTATCCAGCTTAACCCATATCTCAACTGTTTAATGATAGACTTTCATAAAGAACTTGACAATTCTAATACACATAAATTCATGACCAACAGGAATAGGGAAAATTCAAAGATAAATATTTACTTTCCTGATTAGATAGATAGATAGATATCATATCAAGAGCAAGATAACTCTAGTCAGAATTTGACATTGTATTTAAGAAAAATAAATGTGTCAATATCTGATTGACGGTAATAGTTGTACTTCTAAGTGCATTATCACACTATCATATATTTTGATTCTAATTTTATTCTTTGCATGTTTCATTATTGAAAATAGTTACTCCCAAATATAGGTGCTTCCAGGATATGACTCAGAAACAATGACAACATGTGGCATATTTACCTCTGAGAAGACATATAAACATCTAGTATATAAATGATGAATTTTTTTCTTTAATTTGAATATCAGGTCATACTTTCACACTATTTGAAAACTGGAAAGTAAAATATTTATATCATAGAGTTATAATTGACTACAAATGGAGTTATAAACACACTGGAATATCTTTTTTCCAAGAAATCTTAGAATTTGTTTTCAAATTCTTGTATCAAGTCGAAACTTGAAACACATACATGTTTGTGCTATTAACAGGACTGCATTTAGGCAACATGTCGAAATGCATAAAGTTGTTTGCATTAACTTGTGATTTCCCATGATTTCAGTTGACTTTGGAATGCTGTTGTGATTTCAAGATGTTTTTTTTTATTTTTAATATCCTTGTTCAACTTATTTAAATATCCAGAGACATGGCCACCCTCAGCAACAATACATAAAGGGGGAAGAAATAAAAAGAAAAACTGGCTACCTCTGGTGCAGTTCATAACCCCTTAACCTATGGAGAGATCCAGTATGCACAGCAAGGAAGGACCCCAGTGGGTAGGGGACAGAAGGAGGGAAATAGGGACACCTACACAAGAATTGATCATACAATGTATATACTTATTCATAATAAAGATATTAAAAAATCCACTAAACATCCTAAATCCTAAAGTCAATTTTCATTATCACATACTAGCACAAAGTCTTGCTTTCTTACCATAAATGACTTTGTAACATCACAAATCATAACATATTTCCATGTTTTATCCTTATAAAATACAGTCTTTATGATGATTCACACACCACTCTTCACTTTTTATTCCTTTGTAAATTTTCTTGATATATATGACAATGATGTTCCATTAATTGTGAGTTTGGGGTGGCAATTACATCTTCTTCCATCAAGTTTATTAGTTCTCTTTTATCTCCTATCTTCAGGACAACACCAGCAACCTGACCTCATAGGTTGAAAATAGACAAAGAAAAAATGCTTTAACATACTTTTACTGCTGCAAATAAATATTTTTATTTAGTTTTATCTCTTGATGGCACTAAAGATGCCATTTAAGTGCCGTATTTATCATTAATACCTCTAATAAACCTGGCATGTTCAGTCGTAGCTGTGGTATCGGTTCTGCCATCTATTGACAATGGATTCAATTTAAAATCAGTGGCTCTATTCTCTAAAATTCTTTTTTAATATTTTATTTATTCATTTTCAAGCCAAAAAATACAGAGAGAGAGAGAGAGACAGAGAGAGAGAGAGAGCACACAAGGGCTACCACCTTGTGGGTCTGACATATGTGGGTACTGGGGAATTGAACCCAGGGCCTTAGGCACCAGAGGCAAGTGCCTTAACCGCTGAGTCATCTCTCCAGCCCACTCTAAAATTCTTTTGATGGATGTTCTATGTGTTCAATTTACCTGGATACAAGCTGATGAGACAAAATGAATTTTTAAATACCCTTCATTTATTCAAGGTGTAGTGGATCTCCCATGATCTCCATACATTGTTTAATAAACTCATCAACAGGAAAGATTATAATTTTTCAATTTTAATTTTTATTAATTATGAACATGAGCAAATGGTTTGTTGTTCATATTCCCATTAGGTTATAATTCTTATTTCCCCTCTCCCTAACCCTAATGACACTGAAGGCCCTTCTGAGTGGGGTTATTGATATTTACCATGGGACCATTAATGCATTAGTAAGTCTCTGTGAGGGGAAAATGACTCAGTATATCTGGATAAGTCTTCCTACACTGTGGCTCTTAAAAATATGTCTGGCCCCTCTTCCACAATTGTTGCAGTCAGCTTTCTCTGTTGCTGCTCAAAAAGAACACAAGCAACAGAGGCTTGTGGATGAATGGGTTTACTTGGCTTACAGACTCCGGGGGAGACTCCATCCTGGCAGGGAAAATGATGGCATGAGCAGAGAGGTGGACATCACCTCCGCCACAGCACTGCAAACAGCGGCAGGAAGGTGTACCAAACACTGACAAGGGGAAGCTGGCTTATAACCCCCATAAGCCTGCCCCTAACAACACAGCTCCAGTAAGGTTCTAATACCCAAACTGCCATCAGCTAGGGATCAATCATTAAGAACACATTAATTTGTTTGTGGGTAACACCTGGATCAAACCATGACAACAATGTTCCCTGAGCCTTAGTGGATGTGTAATAAGTCTACTTTAGTATTGAGCTCACTGCAACTTCTAAATTTTTGCTTTGATGCATTTTGAGTATCCCCAGGGTCTATCACCATCTCCCCGGACCTGGTTGTCAGGTGGGTGATGAGAGTGACACTCGTGTTTTAAAGTTTTATGAACACCTGTCTAGGTTTTACAATAGAATCCAAGTGGTAACTTCACATAAAATGTCTAGAAGACAGAATTTTCACAGTTCTACTCTTTTGTACTTACCATGTAATCCTTGACGAATTTGACAGCTTGGTTCTGTTTTTTTTTTTCCATACAATACCTTTCAAATGATAGTCTTTGAAATTTTGCATATATTCCCTACAAATTAAGCATGGTGTCTTGTTATTTGTCTCAACCAAAAAAAAAAATACTCATCTGTATTTTATTTTATTTTGATTTCTACCTTGGTTTTCTCTTTTCTGTTGAGATCTTGTAGAATTCATGCCGGGAGGAAAAAGACAGTAGTGGATAGAGAATTATGTTTATGATTATTGTGCAAAGTAATTGACTGGAAAATTTAAAACAAGGACAAGGCTTTTCCAGATCTCAGGACTGTATACACTGCAGGAAGTGGAGAGACAATTATACAATGATTTCGTGATGAGTGAGGCATGGCTGAAGATGGAAGTATCATTAATGATCAAATAAGAATACTAGTCTCTCTTCTAAATAACAGTAAACATGTCTGCAATGGTGAGATCAAATGTTATTGATAATCACTGTGTTTCACTCGCCAAGTTACCTTGTGCACAGGTCACTTCTGATATCATCAGCTCTTCTGTCTGTACTTGGAAAGTAACTCCATGGAAACAATCATAACACATGTACAGGGAACAAGAGCATGTGTACATGTATTTTGTGTGTTATTTTGACATGATAGGTTCATCTACAATGTGTCCACTAGAAAACTGTCCAATTTAAGTTTCAAAAAATAATTGCAAGTAATCATAATGTTATAAGTTATGCATGTGATTTTTGTGTTGGGCTACTTTCATGGATTGTCTGGTCACCCTGTGGGCCATGCGACACAGGTTGAACACTTTTGTTTTTGACCAAAAGTAATTAGTCAACTAATCAACTGTAAACAAGAACAATAACAAAAACAAAAAAAAGTTGACAAGTGAAAAATGGGAGATTTATATTTCCTTGTGCAAATGAAAGATTAGCCAACATTCAAATAATCCTAGTTCAACAGATTCCACTCATATCAAAGGTATATTTTGAAAATGTGCTTTGGGGTATTCAGTCAATTGGCTTTAAGAAAATAATAGGTTTAAAGAGTAAAAATTGAAAATTTCCACAAGAAATTCAACCTCCAAACATAAACAGCAAAGCCTCCAGTTTACTGTCTCTCCTAAGTATATATATATATATATATATATATATATATATATATATATATATATATATATATATATATATATATATATATATATATATATATATATATATATATATACATATATATATATATATATATATATATATATATATATATATATATATATATATATATATATATATATATATATATATATATATATATATATATATATATATA
>PVHP010054805.1:0-10344 GCA_004024765.1 Zapus hudsonius | reverse complement strand
TTTCTCTAAATTGCCCCCTCTTATTTATTTTTTTTTGTTTTTTGTTTTGTTTTGTTTTTTCAAAGTAAGGTCTCACCCAGCCTGACCTGGAATTCACTATGTAGTCTCAGGGTTGCCTTGAACTCATGGTGATCCTCCTACCTCTGCCTCCCAAGTGCTGGGATTAAAGGCATGCACCACCACACCCAGCTTTCCCTACTTCATTTTTATGTCATATATTTATACATCTCTATGTGCATGTTTAAACTTGGTTCACATGTGAGAACAAATATATTTTTCTGTATATGTTTCTTTCTTGTGTCTGGTATAAAATGCCCAACCAAAAAGGTGTTATGGGAAGAAATAATTTATTTATGGGAAGTGTAAACATGGTGAATAAAGCTGGCTCACTTCATCATACATTCAAAGCTGAGAGAGACTTTACTCTCACCATTAAGTGAACTGAAACAATGAATTTCAAGGTCTGTCCCCAGCCATACACCTCTTCTAGCAACACTCTATTTTCTAAAAGTTCTACCAGTTGGTGACTATCTGAGAAGCTAAATTACAAACACTTGCAGCTATGGGGAACATTTTACATTAGAACAACTGTATTATACCTCTGGTCTCTGTAGACTCATGGCCTTCTCACAATGCAGAAAACACAGGAATCTATTTTTCAAAGTCTCATAGTATTTATCTATTTTAACACTTTTAAACAGTCCAAAGTCTAAAAAGTATCATCTGAAATTCAAGAAAGTGTCTTAATAATACAATTCTTATATCTTTGTTGAGAAGGTGGAGACAGGTCTATCCCAGGGATTTTTGGGCCATCTACTCTAGCCTATTTGACAAGCTCTATGCTAATGGGAGACCTTATCTCAAAAGATAGACAACATTCCTGAGGAAAAAAAAACCCAAGAGATTATACTCTGGCTTCCACTCACAAACATGAAAACACAGACACACACACACACACACACACACACACACACGAAATAAACATTGTTTATTTAAATAGATTATCACAATGGGTGGATGTTGACTGCAGCAATAAGAACATATCAAAAATCAAGATTAAACGTACTTATAAAATATTTCATGGCTTTAAATTTCAGTTAATATTCTGAAAATATGTCATAAGACTGTTTGTCCCAATGAACTTAGAAGAAGGGGTTATTTTTTTTTTAGACAGAGAAGGGCATCCTGCTTCACCAAAAAGCAAGATATCTTGTTTTTCTGTTTTGTCTTTCTGCCATCATAATATTCATTATTGATCTTTTAATCAATGCAAGTTGGTAAGAACTCTTAATATAAATTGCAGTTTTGAGGCTTAATATTAAGGGAAGATTTATGAACCATGAGGCAAGATGGTTAAATGAACAACAAAACTTAACTGTTCAGTCTATGAAGGACAAGTTATTTACTAAGACTGAGAGTGATATGTTAATTTTTTAGACTGGAAACCAACACTGGTAAAATTTATCTTTACTGTCTGATTTTTAGGAATTGTTTTTACAGTTGCTTTTCATTAAAAACACACAGGCCAATTTCTTCTTGTGCCTATATTAACTCTATCAACTGTATCCTTCAATGTTTAGGAATGTCAACAGATCTTTTGGAAATGAACTGCTAATGCTAGTCCGTTATATGCATATAAATTGTGTATTAAGTCTTAGCATGTGAGTATCTTAAAGGAACTAATTTCTTAGTAGTTCTAGTGTTATGGTGATTTAATTATTTCTCTTTTTTTCTGGATGAAAAAATAATGAGGAATAGAAGATTTATGTTACTTAATCAGAAGTAGGGTATTCTGCTAGAGCTTTAGCTGATGGGATCTCTTTTGATTCATTTCCCAGCACTGTGTGGATGAAAATCCACACATTGTGAAGATTCAGTATGGATTAAGGTCCATTGTGTAAAATGCAGGTCTGCAGACGGTTAGATTTTCTAATTTTCCACCAGGTCTGTCCTCACTAGTACTGAATTGACATTCCTGAGGCTTCCTTTTGCTGTCATGATTTTATTTCTAATGTTCTTCATCCTCATGATATTCTGTTTCTTCATAAATGACATTTTCCTTAAGACCATTGTTAACATTACCCTATGCATAGAATGTTCCTTCTTTAGATATCTAATTGACTATTCTGTCCTTTGTGTTTCTGTTCAAATAAGTAATGCATATGATTGCATATGATTACCCTGAACATTCTATGAAAATTGGAATTTCTTCCTCCCTGCTCATACCATTACGTTTTCCAATTGTCTTTCAACTCCCTGCATTCCATATTGCACACTGGTTAACATACCCTCACACCTCAAAAACTTCATTTATTATGTTCATTGCTTTCTCCACTAGAACTGAAATGGTGTGTGCCCAGTTATGTATATTACCATACTACTGATATATAGAAAAATACTCAGCATATTAATTAATCAGTAGCTACTTATTAAATTAAGATAAATAAAAATTCAATAAATAGTGCAAGGCACACAATAGAATTAAATATTTTATATGGTACAAAACTATTTTTAGTAGATACATATGCAACTTAAAACTGATAAGAACTATTTCAAATGAACAATTCATGTCATAATCCTCATTGAGATGAATGAATAATTAAATGGACCAGATTAAGGGTTTTGACAAACCTTATATATTATACATAATTCTTATCTTAACTGTTGCCATATATATTATGTGATAAAAATTTGGTAGTCTTTCCTAATTATGAGAAAAGTTAAAATGTAGATTCTAAAATAATCTTATAGCCTTGAAAATACTATTATGAAAAATTGTTTTCAATATTTTGATATACTTCAATATTTGTCAGATATACTAACCCATGTCTCTCTTATAATATTTTTGGTCCCATAAATTTACTTCTTTTTTCTTTCTTAAGGCAACCATTTTTCATAGTACCTTGCTGTTAAAGCAGCTGGCTTCAATAGGAAAACATACTGGGGAGGAGAGGAGCCTGTCCTCTGTGGAGTTGAAGGCATGCACACTCCTACTTTGTTTTCTTTCTCTTGTAGAGGAGACTGATTGTATTAGAAGAAAAATAGTAAATAAGACTGCATGAAAATAACACACTGCTATTTAAAACATTTTATGCAAACTAAAACATTTGAAATATTTTACTTATTTCAAAAATAAATGAATATATTTGTACCTCACTAATCAATAAAAATTAAAAGTGTAGTATAAATCGGACTATACAAGTGTAAAATATGTGTAAAAATAAATGTAAAAATATGATTTTGTTATGAGGAACTTAAGGGTTGTCCAAGGAAATAAGAGCTCTTTCACACATTGACTATAGGTGATTCAAGTAAGTTTCAACTTTTTCATTAGGAGAAATTGGATATTGCAAATCAAAGACAGCTGGACTAAACACTCTGACCATAGATGATGATAATAAAAAGTGTACAGCTGCTTTGAATAACACCCTGTCAGTTACTTAAAAGTTTACATAGTTCCTCAAAGCATTAGATATAGTGAGGTAGAAATTGCTCAGTGGTTAAGGCACATGACTTCCAAACCTAATGACCCAGACTCCCCAATACCTGTATGAAGCCGGATGCACAAAGTGGCACGTGCATTTGAAATTTGTTTGCAGAAGTTATAGGCCCCGGCATAACCATTCTCTCTCTCTCTCTCTCTCTCTCTCTCTCTCTCTCTCTCTCTCTCTCTCATCACTCCTTGAAAATAAATAAATAATTTAAAAAGTTAGATATAGTTTTATTATATGACACACACATTCTAGCTATAAGAGAATACCCAAGAAAATTGAAATGATCCACAAAAAACTTGTATACGAGTATTCTTTTCATTATTATTTATGATAGCCAAAAAGCAGATATGATGCTTATGGTCACAATTATATGCATACAATGATACATTATTATTTGGCAGTGAAAACAAATAAAATGATGACACATACCAGGACATTAATGATCCTCAATAACAATATGTTTATAAGGAAGCTCACCACATAGCAACAAAAGTGTGTGAGTTCATTTGTATTAAACATTCAACATAGCGGGGGCACTGCAGGTTCAAACCAGAGGGAAATTGGAGACTACTGGAGTTATTTATTGTGGAGAAATGGTGCATTACATTAATGGGGTAGCAGCTCATATGGAGTAAGTATAAAGCATGATATTTCTGTATTCTCAGAAAATTGTTTTATGAATATCCTGTTATCAAAATCTGAACATGTCTATGTCTTTCAGATAAAATTATGCCATTTTATTTGCATATATTTTACATATATTCCTTCATGTATTTCAGCTATAGCTAGACTATTTTTGATATCTAACACATTGATAAGGCTATATAGTCTAATAAATTACTCTATAAATAAGAAAATCATGCTCTACATTTTCAGTAGAATCACATTTTGCATTCTTTTAAGTAAAGTAGGGGACTGAATATAAATTGTTGTTGCATCCTTTGGATATAGAGGAGGCAAAAATGATTTTAAGCTTAGGTTTTAATAACTAGAAGAAGGAAGCTGAGACTTTTACCAATGCAAAGAACTTTGTATTGCTTTGTTAAAAGTCAAAATACTATTTTCTCAGATACTAATTTTGAATTGCTTATTAGAATTCCAAAGGAATTGGTTATGGAATATATATTTTAGGGACTATGTAGGTCCAAATGAATATGCAAATGTGAGACTTCCAAGTGTGCATTATAAACAAATTATTCAATTATATGTTATCCAATAACTTCATTAAGAAGCACAAAACATGTTGTGATGATTGAACTACACAGTTTGAAAAAAAAGAAAAAAAATTAAGCAAGATGAGCACAGGTCATAAATTAAGTTGATCTGATCAGAATATATGCAAATATTTATTTCAATTATTGTTTTAGATCTTTGTAGTGGTTATGAATAAGAAAATAAGTAGTAATTCCTTTTAGATCCACTTGATGAAATGGGATGCAGTAAAAGTTATGATAATGGCATGGTTTACTGACAAGGAGCCATGTTTATAAAAACTATTGAAAGAGAAAATAAAGATAATCCTATATTTGATTATGAGATATGTGGACTAGCGTGGGTCTTACCCAATCTTGAAATATCTTGAATGTTAGTCTTATAGTTTAAGAGCTAATCTAATATAATGTGTAATAAAATAACTCAAAACACTTGTAAAATACAAGTGCCTGGTACACACTGCCCAGAGGGTGACTGAGTTGAAATAAGGTAGGATTCAGTGAGCAATATGTTTGAATTCACATATTTAAGTGTGTTTAGCATGGTGAACTATTGTTCCAGGCTATTATGAAACACATGATGCTTCAAAGATCTGTAGTACTTCCATAAGTTCCCGATGCTTCCTTAGAATAAAGCCTGTTTTCATGGTTCTTCAGCATCTATTAGAACACTTGTTATAGGACGGGCATATAATCCTTTTCTTTGAGGACCTACGAGAAGACTCAGTCTTCTATTGAGTGATAAAATCGTCAACATATTTGAGAGAGTTTGAGTATGCAGTATCATTACATTGAAACCAGGAAGGCACAGTCTATGGCTGGGAATGTAGCTTAGTGGTAACACATTTGACTAGCATGTGTTAAGACTCTGGGTTAAATTTTCAGCATGAATACACACACACACACACACACACACACACACACATACAAGGTCTACCTCACTTATGGTGGAAGGATTCATATGACAGAAACACATCAGAGTTTGGCACCTCTATTTTTTACACTGACAATTCCATTGTTGAGGAAGGAAAAGTATGCATTCTTTTCATACTACATAAATTATTATTAAGGACTGGATGATAGTACACATAATCACAAATCTCTTCTGATCTGATAATGCTCCAGAATGTGATAATGCTCCAGAATATTACACACATAATTAATAATGTAATAATGTATCAGGTCACATTCCTACTTATCCATATTAGAGAAAATATATATATATATATATATATTATTTGACAAATAGAATAAGTTATGTAATGAAAACCTCGAAAGTTATTCCTGACATTGCAATCAGTCTGTGCCCTTTATTACCTCAGAAAAATATCATGGACTGTATCTATAGACAAACATATAACAGTTTATCTTGCTTTGTTTCAGTTCCATGAATAGAACATAAAGCCACTCTTGCTCCTTTTGATTATGGATGTTTTCCTTTATACTGGAAATGCTTTATGACAAGGAAATTATCATAAAATTGTGACAACTTTTTCCCCTTTCAAATATTTTTACAACAGGGAAAGTAACTTGTATGAGACCTTGTAGGAATCTTACTCATATGACACTAAATCAGAATATTCAGAAATATAAAAATTATTTCAAAATTATTCATTTTAAATGGAAGAAAATGGAGTGCATATTGACATGAGAAATAAATTTTTCCCACAATTTATATATCTTTAGTACAGTTTTTAGCAAATGAGTCTTTCAGACTCATTTTTAAATCTTCAACTTAAAATCCATAATCATGGCCATTCTGAGCACAATTTGAAGCAACTCTAGCCAGCATGAGCTAATTAAATCTTCCCAATGGCACTAACCTATGAAGACTGCAGGGGGAGGGTGATTATTTAATTCAAAGATGGAGCAGGGATTTGTCATTTACTTGAATTTCACTTGTATCCTGCAATACATTGTATTAAATGAGAACAATTTCTCTTAATGATATTAGGTCAGCAAAGTTCAAATATTACTCAAATAAATTTAGAAGAGAGCTATTCATTTCTTACGTGGTGTGTTTGAATGAGGAAAGTTAAATAGGAACTTGGATAATTTGTATCAGAAAACATTGATAACTGTCATTCTATGCTACTTTAGGAACTGGCATGGATCCCAGACAACTACAGGCCATTATGCTTTGGAAACGATAAAATCTTAGAGCATTAGTACGGGCAAATTTAGAGCTGATATATCCCAAAGGGAAAGAAAATTCCAAGTGATAACATAGTAATCCATTCATGCTACATGTGAAAGCATGAAGGCCGTTCAATATGGCCTTCATTTTTCAAGCACCTTTTTCCATGAATAAAAACTGATGAAAACAGCATTATTTTCAATATAAACAAGGAACAGGCTATTGAGGGACATGGTGTCAACTTGGAAGTTATGTAATATTTCTGTGTGATGCATGTCTAAATTTAAGAGGCATATATGATTTTGATTCATAGCATGGATTGATAATTGATATTTGATGATTGCAATGCATTATCATTTCTATGTAATTCAAAATATATCTATATTTTGGGGACTCAGAAGATGTCTCATTGGTTAAAATGCACACAAGCAAGAAGACCTGAATTTGGATCTTCAGTATTCATGTCAAATGCCATGTGTGGTGGTGCATTCTTTAATGCCAGCACTGGAGGGGTGAAAACAGGGCATCCCCGGAACTCACTGGCTAGCTTGTTGTTGTATTCTGCTCATGCTGCTAGGATGAACTTCCAAACCAGGCACAGTTCATAGGGGGAAGAAGGGATTTATTTGGAATTTACAGATCCAAAGAGAAAGAGAAATCCCACCATCAGCTTTTCCAAAAGCAAGCAAGTACACTCAGGCAGTCAAACCACAGGAATTCCAGGCAGAGCTCAAACTGTTCTTTGCATACCTGTAACTGTTATGTCAGAAACATCTTCTGGCTGGGCCCAAGAATCTACCCACAGTTACACCTCTTTCAAGTTACAATCTTTAACAGGACTCCTGAATCTACTGGGGGACATCCATTCAAACTACCACATGTCTAGCCAATTTAATTAGGATAAGTTCAATGAGAGATGCCTCTCTCAAAAAGTATAATATAATTGGTCATATCACATCAAAATGAAAATTATAAGGTAGGATTTTGGTCCTTGTGAATTTAACATTCATGATTTTACACATATAATACTAGTCTGTAAATATATTTTGTCAGGGATCTGACTCACATATACCATGTGGTTTCATCCACATGCCAGTGTCTTAGAGAGAAAACCAAGTTGAGCAATTAGCATGCATATTCCAAATTAGTGTTGCTGGTCTAATCATATTATTGATAAGATTAATCAATCATATTAAAGTTTTTTTTAATAATTTGTGAGAACTAGATAACTGACACTTCTATAAAACGATCAATGCCAAACCAAACCTTTTCTGGTAATTCTAGTAGCTGGTTGAAATTTAATAATACTTTGACTTCAATTTTCTGCTCTTACATAAATCTTGTTCTCTTCTCTGAATTTACTAGCCTTTATCTCTACTTTGGTATTAACTCTAACATGTGCTCTAGGCTCTTTGTTGACTCCTTCCAAAGCCCCAAAATAAAATAAAATGAAATACACTGGACTGGTATCCCTAGAACCATGGTGACTGTTAGAACTCAAAGAATTAATGTTCATGTGTTTAAAATTAACAGCAAGTAACTTCTTATATTGTTATATGTTATGCAAAATTATAATTAGTAGTAGAGGTAGTAGTAGCCCATCATTCACCTCATCTGTTTCTAAAAGGGCTGGTATCTAAGATCAAATGGCCAGTTCTAACAAGATATAACTAGATATATAATAATGATTTCTTAGTATTTGGAAATCTAGTCACTCTAAAATCAAGACACATTTAACTTATAAATGGCATATTACTGCTCTGCTATCACACGGCAGAAAGGGTGGGGCAGCTTTCTGACATCTCAATTTACAAGCGCAGTAAACGCATTGAGAAAGAGTTTTCATAGCCTTTGGGAAATTTAGCTTTCTGTCAATCTTAAAATACATCTCAAGGAACTGAGCAGAAGAGGGGGTGTAAAGATTATATGAGTCATGGTGGGGCAGAATATCCAAAGACATTGCCCACCTCAGTAACAACATGAAAAGGGGGGTGGAACCGGGTTGATTCCTAGGATATTCACAACCCCCTACCCCATGGATTGATCCAGACTGCCCATGGAGGAGGATATCCAACTGATCGGGGACAGGGAAGAGGGAAATAGGGGTAATGGAGGCATCAACACATTATTCACTTATTAAGTGTATCTAACTATAGATAATAATAAAAAATTTCAATTCTGCTCTTATCGTCACATACAAAACTTGTCAACAATTTTATTTAAATAAATGGTGTTCTTAGTTGTGCTTTGTTCCTTTAACAGGATTTACTGTCTGTAGAAGGTAACAATTGTTTTACATACCAATATATAGGGGGGAGAAAACTGGGATATTTGAAGAGACATTCAGCTATCAGTTCAAGAAAGGCTAAACCAAATTAGGTTCAAAAACATAAAATACTCACTAGCATACTGTAACCTTTTGAGCAAGTAGTGGGCGCCGACTGGCAAGAGGGGCCATGAGTAGTAAGGGAGAAAGTCTAAGCCTGTGAATAATTGATCAGTCTGACAGTCCCAGCCACCGGTTCCTTCCCTTACTGAGCTGTTGACCAAAGTGACCCACGAGGTTCCAAAAACAAGGCAGAATTCTGTCAAAGCTCTTGAATTCCCTCCCCAGGCCTGAGGCAAAACATTGTTGCTGAAGAAACCACAGAATGCCATCGATCAGCATCGAGAGACCCTTCGAGGTCCGGAATGGTAACCAGCACCCAGATGGCAGTTAGTGCACTGCTGGAAGGCACTGCATGAGCTTCCAGGGGAAGCTGGTCAATGACATCTGGAGTAAATAGAGGCCACTGGCATTAAACTCAGTCTGCGGCCATGAGTAGGCTGACCACACCTCCTACTGGGAGAGAACAGGGAACCAAGAAAGGAGCACTTGTGCAATGGAGGAGCCTGAGCCTGGGGGAGACAAACAAGAGATATTTAATTTGGCCAAATATTCCACTTAGTGAGGGGGAGCCCTTGACTGGAACTGGGGATTCGGGGCAACATGCACCGGATCCTGTACTATTGGTCTCCCAAGAAAAGATGCACTATGGGAGCGATTGGCGGGGAGGCTACTAAAAATAGGATACAGGTAATCCAGAATTGTGTATATTTGTTAACCTATACTGATCTCACTCTCTGATGGAGATTGTGTTTGTATTTTTCAGGATGCAGCCAGAGAGCTATGGCCCATCTAACCCTACCAACCGACCGTAGGCAGATAGATGAGATTCTGGCAAGAGATGAGCCACCACAGTCATATCATGGAGGATCCATATGGAACCCCGCAGAGAATGACGGGATGAACAAGGGACCCACAGCCACAGCCATTCAATCAACACAGGATGAGCCAGTGAGACAGAAACCAATGATTTTCAACAGAAAGGCCCTTTCTCAACATTAGGGCAGCCTTACTTCTCAACCACCACGACTCAGGGTACTGAGCGGAACAGGGGGCGGAAAGATTGTGAGAGCCGTGGTGGAGGAGATGATCCAGAGGCATGGCACCCATCAGTAA
>PVHP010054804.1:0-10331 GCA_004024765.1 Zapus hudsonius | reverse complement strand
GTAGCCCAGGATGATCTTGAATTTGTGGCCATCCTACCTCAGCCTCCCTAGTGCTGGGATTATGAGCATGAGCCACTATGCCCAGTGACCTCAGACTCTTTGATCCTTCTACCCTAGCCTTCCCAGGGCTGGAATTACAGGTATGAGCCCACATCAGCTTATATTTTCTGACTAGGGATTCTCATCCTGTACTATAGTTAGTTTACTTTTTAGAAAACAGATAAACAACCACTATGGTGTTACATACCTGTCATCCCAGCACTCAGAAGGTAGAGACAGGAAGGTCAGGAGGGCCAGTCCAGCCTTGGATACATAACCATTTGAAGTCCAGTCTGGACTGCAGGAGACACTGACTCAAAAACAAATAACAAAACAAACTTATAGCATCGAGTCAAATTCTTTGGCATCAGTTTAAATCATGAACAGTTATCATCTTGTGTTGTCCCTTTGTGATACGGAACCAAATATAGATATAAAAACCCAAGCAAAGGGAAGGGTAGGACTACTTACAACACAAACTTCCAGACACAAAATGGTCTTGATAGCTCCCAGCACTCAGGAGGCAGAGGTAGGAGGATCAATGTGAGTTCAAGGCCACCCTGAGACTACAGAGTGAATTCCAGGTTAGCCTGGGCTAGAGTGAAACCCTACCTCGAAAAACCAACCCCCCCCAAAAAAAAAGGCCTTGATATTCATGGCTTTACAGTACCTGATAATACCTACACATAATGGGAGGAAAAGATGATGACACTGAAACAAAACAGGGACTAATTGAGAGGGGGAGGAGACATGAGGGAGGGAATCATAATGGTTTATGGTCTCAATTATGGAAACTATCAATAATTTTTTAAAAAAAAAATAGCATCTACCACAGAAAGAAAAAAGGCGTGTGGCCCCTGCAAGCAAGTGTATGGGATACTAAAAGTGCAGATACATATGCCTGTACCACACACACCCCACATTACACACGAGTGTACACACACAAGTCAATCAAGGCAGTGCTTGAGGATGTACTCTGGTTCTCTGTGGTAGAACACTTGTGTGGCATATGCAAGCCTCTGAGTGGGTTTGATCCCCATCACTCAAAAATTGAAAAAAAAAGTCTGAAATCTGATATGTCTTAAAATGTTTGAGATTTCAAAGCATTTTGGAATTTGGGGTTAAGGATGCCTCCTGATAAAAGTTTGTAAATAGTCCAAAATCCAAAATCCTTTTCTAGTCTTGTGCATTTTGGATAGGGGATACTCAACCTGAGGAACACACAGGAATGTGGACAACAAACACAAATTGTAACTGTATGCTTGTTGAGTTTTTTCAAAGCCCACACCCAGGTCAGGCACAGCCATTACCAGCAGCCCGATGTTTGTGCCTTTCAGTTACTACCCCCCTCTCCCCGCTGGTACTGAACTCACTTTCAATGTCATAGATTAGTCACTTTCAATGTCATAGACTAGTTAAAACACCAGATAAACCTCAGCCAGACCTTGAATATTTATTTGCAAGTAGAGAGAATGAGAGAAGGAATAGACACAGCAGGGCCTCCTCTCCTGCCACTGCAAATGAACTCGATTCCTGCACCGCTTGGTACATCTAGCTTTATGTGGGTACTGGTGAATTGAACCCAGGCTGCCAGATTTTGCAGGCAAGTACCTTAACCGCTGAGCCATCTCTCCAGCCCTCAGCCAGACTTTGAAATGTTACTGCATCGTGGTTCATTTTCTGGTCTCGTTCACGTGCACATCACTGAAGTTACTGTTCTAGCAGGTGTTTGCGCCTTGTCCTGATCTCATCAATGATGAGGTACAACCTAGCCAGGCTTCTGCTGAATTCTTGGCTCTGTGTTTCCAAATGCCAGCAAGAATCTTTGAGTATCTCCCTGGCATGTCCATACCATGGATACCATGCACCTGTTCTCACACATGCTTCTGGTTGTGGGGTACCATCATTTACCCAGTGGTCTAAGCAGCAGAGAATATTCCTGATTGCTTCCCTCTCCTTGCTCCCCAATCCAGCTGAGGGCTCCTAACAACAAATGGTCTCAGAAATCACAGTCTGACTACTGTAGCCTGGCCTGACCACGAACTCGAGGTCTCCTGCATTAGCTTTCTCCCATCCAAATACTAACAAGGCCCCACCTTGCTTAGCTTCCTAGATCAGACAAGATTGGGCATGCTCAGGGTGGTGTGGCCAGAGACTGCATTAGCCTTCTGAGTGCTGGTGCGCGCCTGCATTCTCAGCCCCACTTTGAGGCTTAGTCCAGGGACTATTGATCACTTCATGTGGAGTGTGTGGGTTTTATGTCTCGCCTCTCCATCCATCTTCCCCAGTATGTGGCAGATAAGGAAGTTCTAATAATTGAACAAATGGCAAGAGGAAGGGCAGCTCAGCCTGTGGGGAGGGTCAAGGAATGGAATTTCCTCTTTTTCAGAGGTCTCTGGTCCTTTGGTTCTTCTGTTACTTGACCTACCCAATGTAGGGTCCCCTCCCAGGTTCCTTCCCCACCCTGCGTGGGTTTTTTTGAGGATAGACTTACGCTTTGAGGCAAAAGGTAAGAATAGCTAGAAAGAGGCGGCTGATATGGTGGTGGCCTCATGAGGTGGAGCGCTGGGTCGTTGGGTTCATCCCACTGTGGGAATGTGAGCAGCTCTCAGCTAAGGGAGCCTGAAGCCCAGCTGGGGCTTAGAAAAGGACTGGGTTGGGTGATGCTCATTCTTGTCTGAATTTTCTTTCCTTCTAGTTGACGACAAAGAGGCGTGGGCAAGGCTGCTGGGCCAGCTGGTGCCACCATGGCGGGTAAGAAGATGGGTGGACTATGTGGGGGTGGGCATGGAAGTTGAGCAGAAGCTGGGTGACCCTTGTCCTGGTCTCCAGAAGTCACAGCTTTTCTGTTTATTTGCATCCAGATCCCCCACCCCCACCCCAGGCTTGTCTGTCTGAGAACCTCCAGGCAGTACCATCTAGCCCGCTGTTTTTGAGCCCAAGGACCAAGATCGGGCATCTTGATGTCCCCATCTTTCTGATCAGCAGCATGGGTGGCCCTGCCCCTTTCTCATCATTATATCCTAAGATATTTTTCCTGAGGTATAGAATGCCAGGCCTGGAGAGAATTTTAGGGAGTATCTAGCCCAGCCTCCAGTCCATTGAGTCACTGGGGTGTGGAAGAGGAGCAGTGACTTGAACAAAGACTTGAATATGGAGGCTGGGACCCTTCCCAGTTCCCTGCTGAGGAAGGTGCCTCACCCTGGGGGGGGGGAAACCTTTGTTGTTGTTGTCATTACCACCAAGACCATCATCATTTAAGAGATAGGGTCTGTCACTGCGTGCTAGCATAGTGAGCTAGCAAGTCCTGGCGATCCTCCTGTTTCTGCCTTCCCAGGACAGGAATAACAGGTGCATGTCACCATGCCTGCCGGGGATCTGACCTCAAGTCCTCATTCCCACATAGCAAAGCACTTTACTGACTGAGCTACCTCTGTAGCCCCTGTTCTTCTTTTGAGAGACACGGTCTAAGGACTTTTGATTTCTTTGGGATCATGTTGGCAGACCTGGGAAGTAGGGATGGCTGGGTGAGGATCACAAAGCAGTCTGGGTACAGGGGCATATAGGACTGGGTGGGGACATGGCGGGTAACACTCAAGGTGATGTCCTATGGTGTGTTTCGCCCACAGAGAAAGTGAACAACTTCCCACCATTGCCCAAGTTCATCCCTCTGAAGCCATGTTTCTACCAAGACTTCGAGGCAGACATCCCTCCCCAGCACCGCAGTATGACCAAGCGCCTCTACTACCTCTGGATACGTGAGTGCTGGGGATAGGGTTGGGGAGAGAGGAAGACGGGGTGCTGGGTTTGGGGTGGGGTATTCACATGCCCAGCTGTCCTACTGAAGTTCCTGCATGGACTAGGACGTCCTTTCCCCCCTGCCTTCCAGAACACTCCTTTCATGGGCCAGCTCCTCAACTGGGCCTCAGTTTCCCCAAGCTAGGCCTCTCCCTTCCCTCCATGCTTCATTTCTTGCCCACAGAGCCTCTGGATGGGGTCTTGTTTTCTAGCAGAACTTTTCTTTTTGCTTCTCTTCCCGTGGTAACCACTAGGACCCTAAAGATTCTCGATTTAAAGGAGAATCCTTTCCCCAAAGCCTCATGTTTCTTACTTAAAGAGAAGAACATGGGATCCAGTTTGTCTGATCACTCTGTGTCCCATACAGCAGAGGCTCCTCATTGTAGAAAGGGTACTGGCTCACTGGCAGCTGTGGTGCTAGGTGGCTCTATGGTCAGTACTTCTGAGTGCCTCCAGAAGGTTCTCATGCTCTGAGGATTTGAGGTTGAAAATGTAAAGGCAGGTTGGTAAGATCCTGTCATCATGAGGTAGATGGGACTTAACTTTGTCCAAGTTATTCAGAAGTTAGTACTCAGATATGTGAGGGAAGGGTAGGCTGGCTGTCCTGTGCAGGTACCAACTCCACACACTGCTGGGATGAACTTCCAAACCAGACACAGTTTATAGGAGGAAGGGATTTATTTGAAGCTTACAGATCCAGGGGAAGTTCTATTGATGGCAGAAGTTTGCTCCCATTTCTAAATCCAAGCAGAGAGAGACACCACCACAAGCAAGAGCATGAGCCTACAACAGCATGACCCCAGAGCTCACTCTGCATACCTTGGACTGGAATTCAGATCCACCCTCAGTGTAAGCTACAAACTCAGTTTTAATATCACCTGAGTCTATGGGGGCCACGGACGGGACATGCATTCAGACTGTCACACCTGGGAGGCGCCAGACACCTGTAACATGCCTGTAGTTGTGGTACATGGGACAGTACCTTGAGTCAGGCCCACATTCTGCTGTCTAGCTGGGCAGATGATCGTGTGAGGAAGGCAAAGAATGCTGTCTATAGAAAGCCCTTCAGGTGGTCGAGAGGAGGGTCAGGCTCACAGACTATTTCAGGTTAGAGAAGGTCTCCTGCCACAACATGACAGTAGAATGATGGCGCAGGTGTGAGCAGGTCTGCAGATCAAGGAAGAAAAATGAAGTTACCTTTGATGCTTCTGGTGTTTGTTTTTGTTTACCATTCTATATGATATACAGGGGACTGGAAAGATGCTCAGTGGGTAAAGTTCTTGCCTCAAAGCATGAGGACCTGAGGTTGATCCCCAGAACTCACATAAAAAATGCTGGGTGTGTTAGCATGCACTTGTAATTCTATTACTGGGGAGACGAAAACAAGAAGGTTCCTTGGAGCCGGGCGTGGAGGATCGCCGTGAGTTTGAGGCCACCCTGAGACTACATAGTGAATTCCAAGTCAGCCTGGGCTAGAGCGAGACCCTACCTCAGGGGAAATAAAAGACCAAACAAAAATCATAACGAAACAAGTGTAACAAATATGTGTTCTAAACTGTATACAGAGAAAAGTGAAAACAGAAAAGCTGGGCGTGGTGGCACGCACCTTTAATCCCAGCACTGGGGAGGCAGAGGTAGGAAGATCGCCATGAGTTCAAGGCCAGCCTGAGACTACATAGTGAATTCCAGGTCAGCCTGGGCAAGAGCAAGACCCTACCTTCAAAAACAAAGCAAAACAACAAAAACAAACCTGAGAAAAGCTAATGGTTGGAGGAAAAAGTGGCTGAATCAGTAGCTGTCCATTCCACAGAGGGATAGAACACTACAGGGAGGGAGTTAGAGAGGGGTGGGCCTGGCAAGAGCCATGTTAGTCAATGTTAAGAGCAAATAAAGTCAAAATAAAGTAGGGACACTGTGGCTCCAGGAACCTTGAAGCAATGAACAGGGATGGAGTAGGTAGCTGAAACTTAAGTATTGATGATACTTGTTATGGGGGCCCTAGGGTGGGTGTACCTGCACAGGTGACAGCTGTCGAGCCAGGTCAGACTTTGGGAGTACTCTGCCTAGTCCTGGACTCCTGGAACTCTGCCCCCAGAAGATCTCATCCTGAAGCTGGATTTAAAGGATATAAATAGCTCCTTAAGTCTTCACTAGGCACCTGCCAGGTGCTTTGGTCTGGAAGATGTATATCTAAGCCTTGAGATTCTGAAGACAGGACCTTAAATCCTTGGCTGTTGGAGGTCAAGATGGAGCCCACCTTCCTTTGTTAACCCCATAGGTCTTTGTGGACTTGGCCCAGTGTTCAGGGAGGGGGTTGCCCTGATGTTAGAACTTGAGGTGTGTTAGTACCAGCATTCGTTTATTTTCTGTAAAGCCAAAGGATCTTTAGGCCTCCTCTGGCTGTGACCCAGTGATCCTGTGATGCCTAGGATCAGCTGGTGAGGTGGGAGCAGTGGAGGGGGAATCTGCATTTCACTATCAGGGAGCTCCTGGTCTGGTTGATGGATGGGAAACTTTGAGCAGCCTGGGTCTGCAGGGGGTCAGAGGGATGGGAGACAGGGAAGGGAGAAGGAGGACCAATGATTGTTGTCTGAGAAATGGATTAGGTAAGGACTGAGCTCCCAGCATGAATGCCATTGAAGTTTCAGGCAGATGGCCCAGTGGCTTGAAGAGATGTTTCCACAAGCCTTTTACCGTCCCCACCTCAGAAGGGAAGGTATAGATGGGTTTCCTGTCTTGGGCTTGGTGGCTGCTGGGTGTCTGAAAGGGCCAGGGACTGTGTTGTGCTGAGGATGGAACACCGTATGCACACTAAACACAGCTCTAACACTGAACACCCCGGCCAGAGGCCTTTCTTACAAGAACACCCTGAGGCTTCGAGGCCCTTCTAAGGGGGTCGTGGTTCTTGGGTTTTCTCAGATCAGCAGGAGTGGGTATGAAGAGGTGTTTGGCCTGAGCTCCCAGCTTTATTCCTTACAGTATGTACTCCCTGTGTGTGTGTTTGTGTCTTGTGTGTCTCTCCGTGTGTTTTCATCGATATGGGTGTGGACCTATAAACGTGGCATACGTTTGTGTTCATATGTCTGTGTGTCTACACCTCTGCTTACGTGTGCTGTTGGCATGTGTTTGGTTGTGGCTCTGTTTTGCATTCTGGGTGTGTGTATGTATCCATGTCTGGGTGCTCATGCATCTCTACTGCATGGGCTCTGGTGTCTGTCTCTGTGTGTGCATGTGCTCCTGGGTCTGCAGTGAACAGCGTCACGCTGGCCGTGAACCTGGTGGGCTGTCTCGCGTGGCTGATCGGAGGCGGGGGAGCCACCAACTTTGGCCTCGCCTTTCTCTGGCTCATCCTCTTCACACCTTGCTCCTACGTCTGCTGGTTTCGGCCCATTTACAAGGCTTTCAAGTAAGTGGTTGCTGACCCCGATTCCTAGCCCCACACTCACCTTTTCCTGTTTACCTTTGGCTGGGATTGTCCCATGGGGCTTGGGCTTCCTGGGAGCTCTGGGCACGGGGGAGAGGGCTGGGAATGGGTCCCTTCCTCATATTTTCTTCCCTATCATTCTGCCTTTGAGTGGGAGCAACATAGAGACCAGGCCGTTTTGTTGTTGTCAAGGCAGGGTCTCACTCTAGCCTAGGCTGACTTGGGACCACTCTGTATCCCTAGGCTGACCTCGAACTCTTGATGAGCCTTCCCACAAGGAGTGCACCACCACGACTGGTTTCCAGGCCTTGTTTTGTTTTTGTTTTTTCGAGGTAGGGTCTTGCTGTAGCTCAGGCTGACCTGGAATTCACTATGTAGTCTCAGGGTGGCCTTGAACTCACAGGGATCTTCCTTACCTCTGCCTCCCGAGTGCTGGGACTAAAGGTGTGTGACACCACACCTGGCCCAGGCCTGTTTTTATCTTCTGCTATCACCTTCTCTGGGAAGCTGCTTGTTAAGTTTTGCCTATGGGACTGCCTGTCATGGTGGGGCTGCCCATCTTTGTACCAGTGGGACTGGATGATTCAGTGCTAAAAAGACCCTTTTTCTGTGTGTCACTGAAAGTTGGCATCCAAGAAATACGGACACTATTCACGTGTCATTGATGTCACTCAACTCTGTGCCAAAGGGAATACCCCAGGGCTAGTGGGTGTCCATCCAGTGCCAAATGTGCTTTTCATTCTTCGTCTCATTGGGACTCTATATGCAAACAAGGCTGACCTCGTGCCCAGGAGAGTATACCTTTCAATGCTAACAAGGCCTTAAATCTCTTTGCCAATAGGATCATCTGTTTATGTGCCAATTAACTACTATCTTGGTGTCAATAAGGTATCTATTCCAGCACCAATGGGCTTTTCTGGTTTTGAGCCTCTAGGACCGTCTTCCCATGTTCCAGTGCAGCTAGCTGCCCTGGTGGACCAGGGGGTTATCCATCCCCTTGGTATCGGGGCTGTCAGTTTCTGCCATAATGGAGTCATTGAGCTAATTCTAGTGCTAATAATAATGTCATCAATCTAAGTGTATTCGTGAGGAGACCCCCTCACTTGCATACAAGCCTAACCCATGAAAACCTTCACAGATCTATGGATAAAAGCTATGCCATTCTGCCTCTCAATTAAGGCTTTTTAATGTCTTTGTCCTTATGTTTGGGTGGGCTTTGGGTTCTTGAGCCCAGTGCCTCTGCCCACGTGACAGGGGGCCATCTTCTCTGCTGCAGGACGGACAGCTCCTTCAGCTTCATGGCCTTCTTCTTCACCTTCATGGCCCAGCTGGTCATCAGCATCATCCAGGCTGTGGGGATTCCAGGCTGGGGTGTCTGGTAAGAGGCAGGGGATTGGCCTGGGGCTCTGAAGGTGGCACCTTGGTGTGTCCTTTGCTCACCTCTGTACACTAAGGTGCTTTGTCTGGCATAGCATCAGAGGAGGAGGAGAACTGGGCAGTGGTGTGGGGGTGGCCAAGGAGTGTCAAACACTTTGGGAAAGCTTGGAGGTGGGGTGGGAAGCCTTATGTCTCAGGAGCTCTCCTGAGCCCTGGGGACACAGACCAGGAGATATCAGTAAGATGATCCCTCTGCAGCTAGTGGTGTGGTTCTACCTTGTGACAATGTAATGATTCCTTGCTCCCGTGGGGTGGCTCTGGGTACCCTCCTCTCCCCACAGCGGCTGGATCGCCACCATCTCCTTCTTCGGGGATAACATTGGCTCAGCAGTCGTGATGCTCATTCCCACCATCATGTTCACGGTTGTGGCCGTCTTCTCCTTCATCGCCCTCAGCATGGTATGTGGTTACTCAAGATTGAGAGGGTGTCTTTGGGAGGGACTGTGACCTGGAGCCATCCTCTCTCCAAGTTACTCAATGTGGAATTGCCCGCTAGACTTCCCTGCTCACACACACAGTACAGGGAGGGAGAGGGAAGGATGATTTTTTTCACAGAAGGACCCCATCTGTTTCCTGGATAGGCTGCACAGCCCATCCTTTTTTGTTTTTCTTGAAACTGTGTCTCGTGTAACACAAATTGGCCTCAGATTTTATAGCTGAGGATGGACTTGAACTCCTGATTCTGAAGCTAGAGAGATAGCTAGTGGGTAAAGTTCTTGCCTTACAAGCATAATGACCTGAATTTAATCTCCAGAACCCATGTAAAAAAGGAGTGGTGGTGCATGCTTGTAATAATAGCACTGAGGGGCTGGAGAGATTTTGCTCAGTGATTAAAGGTGTTTGCCTGCAAAGCCTAACGACCCTGGTTTGATTCCCCTGGACCCATGTAAAGCCAGATGCACAAGGTGGCATATGTATCTGGAGTTTGTTTACAGTGGCTAAAGGCCCTGGCATGACCTGTCTCACTCTGCTTGCAAATAAATAAAATAAATAATAGCAAGGGAGAGGCAGAGACAGGCAGATCTCTCTAGAGGCTTGCTGGCCAGCAAGTCTAGCCCATGTCTAGCTCCAGGTCAATGAGAACCCTGTCTCAAAAAAGGTGGTGGACAGTGTTTCTGAGGAAAGACACCTGAGGTTGCTATCTGAGCTCCAGACACATATGCACACATGTAAATATACAGAGCACACACAAACACATATACATACATGCATAAAAATAAAATCCTGAGCCGTCCTCCATCTCTACTTCCCAAGCGATTGGATTACAAGTGTGCATCACATGACCAATTCTGTTTTTGTTTTTGCTTTTTGACTATTTAGTCCAGGCTGGCCTCAAGTTCATGATCTTCGCACCTCTGTAGGGATTCCAAGCCTACAACACCAAACACCATGCTTGGTCTGCTTATGCTTTCTTCTTTGACTAATCTTCTCATATGCTTTTCTTCCAACAGGTTCATAAATTCTACCGGGGCAGTGGGGGGAGTTTCAGTAAAGCTCAGGAGGAGTGGACCACGGGGGCGTGGAAGAATCCTCACGTACAGCAGGCAGCACAGAACGCAGCCATGGGGGCGGCGCAGGGTGCCATGAATCAACCGCAGACTCAGTATTCTGCCACCCCCAACTACACATACTC
>PVHP010054803.1:0-10296 GCA_004024765.1 Zapus hudsonius | reverse complement strand
GCCACAAGGACTAATACAGACAGCCCACGGAGGAGGATATCCAACTGATCAGGGATGGGGAGGAGGGGAATTGGGGAATTCGGGATAACAATGCATTATTTGCCCACTAAATAATGTAACTCATTATGGACAATAAAAAAAAATTAAAAAAAAAAGTTTAGGCTTCTCCTTGAATAACAGTGACTGTATTTTGAAAAAAAAATCAAAAGTATCTATTATTGTTTTATTTTTCTAATGCTAATGTTTGTCAAGATCCATGTACTTTCAATTCATGCATTTCCTGTTGGGTTCATTGATAAAGTGATAAAGCCAAAAACACAAGTTATTATATTATCAGGTTCAAAGAAAATCTGAAAATCACTCAAGCAATATTACAAAGCTCATTAATATTTTTTAAATTTTTTTCTGACTGTATAGCCCAGACTGGCCTCAAAAGCTTTGTCTTTCTGCCTCAGCCTCCTACGTGAGTGTTTGGAATTACAGGCATGTACCACCATGCACAGTGTACTGGTGAATTCTGTATGGTGTTCTGCCCCTGCAATTCTAGCATTCAGAAACTCATGAGGTGGAGGCAGAAGGATCAGGTATTTAAGACCAGTTTTTACTGCATAGTAAGTACAAGGCTAGCCTGTGCTACACATGAGACCCTCTTTTAAAAAGCCGGGTGTGGTTGTTCATGCCTATAATACTGGAACTGGAGAGGCTAAAGTTAGAGAATGGCAGCGAGTTTGAGGCCAGCCTGTGCTACAGAATGGATTACAGGTCAGCCTGAGCTAGACCCTGCCTCAAAACAAAACAAAACAAAACAAAAAGCTAAAAACTAACAAAAAAGTCAAGAAACAAGCAACACACAAACACACAAAACCAGGTGTGGGCTGGGGAGATGGCTCAGCAGTAAAGGCACTTGCTTGCAAAGCATACCAATCAGGGTTCAATTTCTCAGTACCCATGGAAGCCAGATATACAAATGGAACATGTGTCTGGAGTTCATTTGCAGCAGCAAGAGGCTCTGGCGTGCCCATACTCACGTACACCCTCTCTCATTAAAACACACACACACACACAGACACACACTTTAAAAACCCAAGTTCGGTGGTTTGCCCAGCAATGCCAACACTCTGCAAGTTGAGATAATAGAAGTAGTTGCCCCTAGGCCTTATGACCTTCCAAGCCTTGGGCTTTTCATAAGTTTTCAGTACCAGGCAGGAATGCCATCCTGTGCAGTGAGCCTCAAGTTATCCCTAATTTTAATAGATGGGAAAATGGCTGTTTAAAATCACTTGTTGAAACAGAAAAAAATAATAAGTGTAAACCCAGAATTCTTATAATCTCAGAATTCTGGAAGCTGAGTCAGGAAAATGGAGGATTTAAGGGAATACCTGGGATATCTAGGCAAAACCTTTCCTCAAGAAAAAAAAAAGGGTGGGGTCTCAAAGTGTGATTAAACACATGGTGGAAAAGAAATAACGTTCTGTTTTAAGAAGGAGAGGCAGACATTGAGAAAACCCTGAAGCCCGGTCCATCAGCATGCCCAGGATTTCACACGGCCTCTGAAGAATAGACACAATGGAGAGCAAAGATCATGCTTCATTTCTTTTTTGATGGGATGAGGGGATGGGAGGGCGGGTGTGTGTGATGTCTACAAGCATGGGCATGGGTCCATGCAGCATCCCACACTCTTACCTAGAGTGGGGTGTGCTAGCCTGAGGTGGCCAGAGGGGAACCTTGGGTGTCCCATCACCCTTCAGCCCATTCTTACTCGAGCCAGAGCCCCTTGTTGGCTGTGTTCTTTGTCAGCTCCAGGGACTCTTAAGTCTCTGCCCCACCATGGCACTGAGGTTACAGAAGGGTGTGCCCACGCCCGGCTCTTTTTATGTTCTGAGAAGCAAACCTCCAGTGCATTCTGCAGCCCTCTTTCTTGCACAGGAAGTGGGCTTCACTACGGAACATCTCTCTAGCCCAAGATTATGAAGATTATGCTTTCTGAGTTAGTACTTGGAAAAGCTTGCAGGCTCAACAATAATGGTCTACAAGCAGTGGCCAAATAACACCCCCTTAAAGAGCAGTTATGTCAAAGGAGTTAAGAATGTTATTAGAAAGTATCACTACCTGCGCCTGGTGGCACAAGCCTGTAATGCCTGTGAGAGGTTGAGGCAGGAGAAGTGCAAGTTCAAGACTAACTTGGACAATTTAATTAGACCACTTCTCAAAATGAAAGTCTGTAAGCTGGTGTGGTGGTGCACGTCTTTAGCACTTGGGAGCTAAAGCAGGAAGATTGCTAAGAGTTCCAAGGTTCCGAGACTTTAGAACTCAGCACAGCAAGAACCTGTTTCAAACCAAACCAAAACAAAAAATGGGACGGGGAAGATAACTCAGTGGCTAAAGTACTTGTCACACAAGCATGAGGACCTGAGTCCAGATCCCCAGAACCCATGTAAATATGTGGGGTGCCCACCTGTAATCCCAGCACTGGGGAGGCAGAGATCAGCAACCCCTGGGGATCACTGGCCAGCTAGTTGAACTGAACTGGTAAGTGCTAGGTTCAGGGAGAGCTCCTGTTTCTAGGAATAAGGGGAAAAGGATCCAGGAAGACATCTGACATCTATCTCTGGACTACACATGCACATGCACACAGCTTTAAGAGCATAAAATATTGCCTGATGTGGTGGCGTACACCACCAGCATTTGGGAAACAGCTACAGAGTGAGCTACAGGTCAGCCTGCACTAGAATGAGACCCAGCATTAAAAAAAATTAAAAATTTGGGGCTGGAGAGATGGCTCAGTGGTTAAGGCACTTGCCTCCAGTGCCTAAGGTTCAATTCCCCAGTACCCACATAAGTCTGACCCACAAATTGGTGGTCCTGGTGTGCACTCTCTCTCTGCTTAAAAATAAATAAATAAAAATTTAAAAAATTTAAAAATATATTTTAAAAGGGCTGGAATATAGTTTGGTGGTAGAGTGCTTGCTTTGCAAGTGTGAAACCAAGGTTCAATCCCTAATATAAATAGATAGATAGATAGATAGATAGATAGAACCTCTAATACCTAGACCAGGGCTTCTTAAAATTGGGGATAGGGTCATTTGAGTCAAGGTCTAATATAGCCCAGGCTGGTCTCGAACTTGCTATGTAGCTGAGGATGACCTTCAACTACTTATCCTCTTGCCCCTACCTTCCAAGAGCTGGAATTATGAGTGGGAACTTCCATGTCTGGTTTATGCAATACTGGGGATTGATGGATGCTGTCATAGTCAGCCACATGCTGCTGGGATGAATCTCCAAACCAAGCACAATTTGGGGAGGAAAGTATTTATTGAAGTAACAGACCCAGGGGAAGTTAAGGAAAAAAGGCTGGCCCCCGTTCACAGATCCAAGCAGAGACAGAGACAGCCCCTCCAGAAGCAAGCAAGCACACTGTAACACTGTGACTCACAAAACAGCAGGACTGCCAGGCTTGGGTTCTGGATGCTGTTTTGCATATGTATCCCTAGAATTTTGTATCCAATTTAGAAATACCTCAGGGCCAGACCCCAGGAGGCCAGGCCAAAGTGACACTTCCTCCAGCCAGAAGGCTGAAGACAATTCACAATTATAATAAATTCTATTGGGGGACATCTATTCAAACTATCACAGATGCTACGCAAGCATTCAATCAACTGACCAATAGCCCTAATTTTATCATTTATAATAGCAAAATATTTTTAAAAAATCAGAGAGCAAGTTATAAAAATCAAACATGTAGCCAGCTGCTGGCCTTGGCAGCTCATACCTGCAATCCCAGCAGCCAGGAAGAGGCAGGAAAATGGATCCTCGCTACATAGTAAATTGAAGGCCAGCTTCAGGCTGGTGAAACCTTGCATTGTGTTAAACCTTTCTTGGAGAGATGTGAACAGATGTCTATTCATCCCCAGATAAGGCACCAACATCAGACCAAAGTAACAGTTATACACCAGAGCCCAATGTGAACGAATGAGTTTATTGGGGTGACTTAACATGTGAAGCTACTTACAGGAGCATGGGTGACTCACAGTCAGCTCTGTCTTCAAAAAGCCCACCCCAGCAACTCACTGAAGTGCTCTAGAGCTCGCCCCATGCCATGCAGGCAGCTAGGCTGGTCAGAATCCCTTCTCCCCGGTGGTTCTATTCCTTAGAAAACCTTGAGGAGGGGCCTTGTAAATCTTGTAGGTTTCAGGAATTTCTTTTGTTTTAACTATTTTGTGAAAGTCAGGTCTGCAGGGAACACCCTCCCCCTTGAGTGGGAGGTGTCTAGTTAGAGCTACAACCTAGGTGCTAAAACTGATTGGTCAAATATGAACCAATCAGCTGTCTCTCTGACTCACCTGGGAAGTATGTAAAAAATTCTCTTCCCTTAGAGGAAGTGAGCTTTTTTTCTTCTCCCACGTGGCAATGGAGTAGAGGGGACTGCTGACCCAGGCCTCAGCAAGGTAAGGCCTACTCCCCCACCCCAGCTAATGACTGGGGTGGGAGGCAGGCTCCAGACTTTTTCTCTCATGAATCTCTCTTTCTCATAAAGGGAGCTTTCTGTTATTTTTTCTTTGGCTGCTTATTTAGCTAAATAATATAAGTTTTGTTAACTCTCTGACATGTGTTTTCCCCATACTGGTGGCTGGAGAACTCTGTAACTTCTCACATGATGACTGGGAGAATTCCCCATCAGACTCCCCTTTTCCTAATTTACTAAATTAGAATAAATGTATAATTAAAATTTAATTCTGTCCCTGTGTACAATTCTTTGGCATTAGAGGACACAAACTCCAAGGAGGAGGAGGGGGAGGGGGATTCCAAAAATCTCTCTCTCTCTCTCTTTCCATGTTGCTTACAATTATTAATTATCAGTAACCCGTATCAATTTATTAACAACTTCCATGAATATAGACAATATACCATGATTACAATTCCCCCCCTTCCCCTTCCCAGCTCCATCTCCACTGAATCCCTTCTTCTTTCCAACTAGTCTCTCTTCTATTTTAATGCTCTCCTTTTTTTGCTCCCATGATGCAGGTCCTGTGTAGGAGTGTCAGCCACTGTGAGGTGATGAAGATCAAGGCTATTTGTGTCTGGAGGGCAGCACTGTAAGCAGTCCTCCCTTTGACTCTTACATTCTTTCTGCCACCTCTTTTGCAATGGTCCCTGAGCATTAGAGGGTGTGACAGAGATGTCTCACTTAGTGCCTGACAGGCCACTGTTGCTTTTTCTCAGCACTATGGTTAGTTTGGGGGACTTCTTATTTTTCTGTTGGTGTTGTTTGTTTTTGGTTTTTGTTTTTGAGGTAGGGTCTCACTCTAACCCAAGCTGACCTGGAATTCACTATGTAGTCTCAGTGGGGCCTTGAACTCAGTGATCCTTCCACCTCTGCCTCCTAAGTGCTGGGACTAAAGGCATGTGCCACCATCCCTGGCGACTTTTTAAGTTTTAACAAGCCAATTTTTCAATTTGGAACTTATTAATTTGCCTCCATCCAGGATGAAATTCTTAATTTGGAGAAAACTGCTATATAACACTTTGACTAAAATAGATAGATGATAGATAGATAGATAGATAGATAGATAGATAGATAGATAGATATAAATAGTCCTCCCAAGCCCCTCTCAAATCAAACATTTTAACAAAACTCACCAAACTATGCTAATCTGATGTTAACATGAGTTGGGATTTCCAGACCCCATGTTCAGCATACATTTGCTGAATGCTTTCGTTGTCCTACATTACAGCTGCATTGGATATGGATTGGTCTCTTAGAACATATAAGATCTTTTCTAATTTTGAGACTATATAAATAAATAGGACAACTGCAATGATTAATTTTATATGCCAACTTGGCTGGGTCATGTTGCTCAGATATTTGGTTAAGCATTATTCAGGATGTTTCTGTGAAGCTATTTTGGAGTAAGATTAACTAATCAGTGGACTTTGAGTAAAACAGATTAATCTTCATAATGTGAGTGGACTCCACTCAATTCGCTGAAGGCCTCGATACATCAAAGACTGACCTGACCTCCCACAGGAAGAAAGAAGTGTGCAATGTCTTGCCGTTAGACTCACACTGAAACCACCTCCTAAGTCACTACAGGCACATGCGCCATTTCCCTACAATAAACACCTAGACCTAAATATCCACATTTATATATATATATATATATATATATATATATATTGGTTTGTGTTCTCTAGAGAACACAAAATAGGGGCTGCAGAGATGGCTCAGCAGTTAAGGCACTTGCTTACAAAGCCTAACAGCCTGGGTTTGATTTCCTAGTACCTACTGAAAGCTAAATGCACAAAGTGGTGCATGCATCTGAGGTTCATTTGCAGTGGCTAGAGGCTCTGATACATCGATTCTCTCTCTCTCTCTCTCTCTCTCTCTCTCTCTCTCTCTCTCTCTCTGCTTACAAATAAATAAACCCAAAGAGAACACTAAATAAGCTTAAAAATGAGTCCACTGGCCAGGCATGGTGTTGCACACCTTTAACCCCAGTACTGAGGAGGCAGAAGTAAGAGGGAAGCTTCAGGAGGCAGAAGTTCAAGGCCATCCTGGCACTACAGAGAAAATTCTAGGTCAGCCTGAGACCCTACCTCGAATAAAACAAACAAAAAATTAGTCCCCATGAAAACACAACATGTGGCGGCATTACATCTGTAATCCAAGAACTCTGAAGGTGAAGGGGAGGATTAGGAGTTCAAGGTCATCACCAGTCATTCAAGGTCAGCCTGCAGGAGGCACCATCTCAAAAACAAAAAGAACCACAAAAACCCATAAATGAGCTCCCGAAATTCTCAGTTTAAGAATTTAAAAGCTATCTTAAATTGGAAGAACATTGACCATACTAGCATTCTGGTCATTATCACTTGGTAAACAGTATATCATCCATGGTGTTGGCTATACACATTCAGCAGTCACTGTGCAACATCACAAGGGAGTGTTGTATTAAATAGCACAAGCTCAGAAAAAGATCAAATTTCAATATTAGAGGCATGGGTTTGTTTAGTTTTTGTGGGGCTAGGGATTGAACTTGGGGCCTCAAAGTGCTATTGAAGAATGAATTCTGGGGCTGGGGAAGATGATTCAGTGACTTCCCACTTGGGTTTGATTACCTCAGAGCCCATGAGACAGACGCGCAAAGTGATTTATGTACCTGGAGTTGGTTTGCAGCAGCAAGAGGCTCTGGCCTCTCCATCTTGCACTCGCTCTCTCTCTCTCTCTCTCTCTCTCTCTGTCCATCTTATAAATAAATAAATAGCTAAATCAATAGGAAGTATGGTTCTTCTGAATGAATATCCTTTTGTACCAGTGTAAAATCAAACAATCATTAAGCGGGTTAGTAAAAGACTGATGCTATCCCTATTTCCTTAACATGTTGAGCAAAAGATTGGAAAATCCTAGAATAGCCCGCAGAAAAAATTGGATGTTTATCATTCTTTCTATAATACAAGTACAAGAAGTTTTAAAACATCAATTATAACATTTATGGCATACTGAAAACCCAATTAATCTGCCACATACAGGCCTTAGAAAGTGGCTTCATAATCTGTCTACTTAGAAGGTGTTTCAATTATGTTCACAAATTCAATGTGAAAATACATGACTGGATGCTAATTAACATTTAAAAAGGAATTCTGCAGTCTTACACAACCCAATGCCAGCAGACAATCCCAACTTTACAAAATGCCATTTTCCAAGTATGTAGTTGCCCCCTGCTGGCCATACAATCACAGAATTCCTGAAATAAAAAAATAAAAAAATCTCTAGATTATACATGATAAAAACTTCTGAAGGAATGTATTTACCTTTTTAAAACCATGTGGGAATAAGTTACCAAAGTTAGGGGGAAAATACTTGTTCAATGATCTTTTTAAAAATATGGAACACTTCATGAATCTGCATGTTATCCTTGTGCAGAGGCCATGCTAATCTTCTCTGTATCGTTCCAATTATAATATATGTGCTGCTGAAAGTAAGCACTTTCTCATTTTTTTAGCTTTTCTTTTTTGAGAGAGATCTCGTGTAGCCTAGGCTGGTCTCAAACTCACTATGTAGCTAAGGGAGGATGACCTTAAATAGTAATAATAATAATTATTATTATTTTTTTGTTTTTCCAGGTAAGGTCATGCTCTATCCCAGGCTGACCTGTAGTTTCAGGGTGACCTCGAACTCATGGTGATCTTCCTACCTCTGCCTCCTGAGTTCTGTACTTGAAAGTGTGCACCACCATGCCCAGCAACCCTGAATTCTTTTTTTAAAATTTTTTATTGATACCTTCCATTATTATAGGTAATAAATCATTTTATTTCCCTCCCCACCCTTCCTCATATCTCCTTCCTGCTCAGTCTCTATTTTGTTTTAGTGTCATCTTTTCCTCCCATTATGTGTAGGTATTATCAGGAACTGTGAAGTCATGAATATCAAGGCCATTTTATGTCTGGAAGTTTGCATTATAAACAGTCCTACCCTTTCTTTGGCTCTTACAATCTTTTCGCCACTTGTTCCACAATACACCCAGAGCCTCAGGAAGTGTGACAGAGATGTCCCAGTGCTGAACACTCCACTGTCATTTCTTCTTAGCACTATGTTGTCTTTTGAGTTATCTCAGTGGTCACCACCATCTGAATAGAGAAGCTTCTCTAGCCAAAAGTGAGAGTAGCATTATTATTTGGGTATTCTTGTAGTTAACTTTTCTGGCTGTGCAGAAAGAACCTGAACAAAAGCAGTTTATAGGAGGAATGGGTTTATTTTGGCTTACAGACTCGAGGGGAAGCTCCATGATCACAGGGTAAATGATGGCATGATCAGAGGGTGGACATCATTTCAATAACAGCACTGCAAACAGCGGGAGGAATGTGTGCCAAAAACTGGCAAGGGCAAGATGGCTTATAACCCCCATAAGTCCGCTCCCAACAATATACCTCCAACAATGTTCCAATTTTAAAACTGCAATCAGCTGGAGAATCATACATTCAGAACACATATGTTTGTGGGGGACAGCTACATCAAGCCATCACAATCCACCCCTGGACCCCACAAACTAATAATCATACATGATGTAAAGTACAATGCATTCAGCTCATCTCCAAAAGTCCCCACAGTATTTTTTTAGTCCCCACAGTTTTTATCAATCCCGATGATACTCAAACATCTTTCAACTGAGCCATAATAACAAAAAAACAAAACAAAACAACAACAACAAAAAAAAACCCAAAAACCATAATGGCACAGAACATTCATACTGCAAAAGATAGCATCAGGCATAGCAAAGACAAATTGAACCAATACAAGATATAAAACAAACAGGGCAAATATCAAACTCTAACTCTAAATCTGAAAATAATCAATGACTGGTCTCAGAGTTCGAATTCTGCCTTTCCAGCTTGGCTTCACACTGCCCATAGCCATTATCAGAAAACAAACTTAATCCAGGAGGGAACAAAGCTGGCTTTGAAGAGCAGGAAAACCTCAACATTCAGGCCCCTTACTTCAAAGAGTCCGCATTCTTCCTGCTGTGCCATTGCAGATCACCTGGCCCAATCTCAATGGTTGTAATCGCTCAAACAATTGCAGCTAAACATGCAGCAGTTTTGTCCCAAAGACTTTTTCCTTTCTGTGCCATCTCCATCTGCTCACGCCAGTCCATTTCTATGCAAAACAACCCTGCACAAGTTCTCAGGACACAGGCAGGCAGAATGCAGCAAGCCTCTCACACAAACTACTTCTGGAACAGTCCTGACAAAGTTCTCTCTCACCCTCATAAACCAGACCTCATAGTCCATAGTTTTCACCATATTCAAATCTTTTAACTCTGACCAGAATAGTCCATCAAGCTGTACTTAGAGCACTGCAAGGCATCTCTTAGGCTGAGGTTTCAAATCCTTCCACATTCCCCCTGCAAATCAGTTCCAAAAGGTTAATGCCACAGAATCAGGGTTCTATCACCAAGAACTGATCCCACTCTGGTACCAAGACTGTTGAAGTCAGCTTTCTCATTGACAAAGAACCCAACCAAAAGCAGCTTATGGAAGAATGGGTTTATTTTGTCTTATAGACTTGAGGGGAAGCTCCATGATGGCAGAGCAAACAATGGCATGAGCAGAGGGTGGACATCACCTCTGCCACAGCACTGCAAACAGCCGCAGGAAAGGGTGCCAAAAATTGGCAAGGAGAAGCTGACTGTAAACCCCCATAAGCCTTCCCTGAACAGCACACCTCCAACATGGTTCCAATTCCAAAACTGTCATCAGCTGAGGATCGAGCATTCAGAACACATACATTTGTGGGGGACACCT
>PVHP010054802.1:0-10305 GCA_004024765.1 Zapus hudsonius | reverse complement strand
TTTAAATATAAAGTAATTTTTGTGTTTTCCTTTGTTTTTAGGGTGGCTCAGGATATGGTAAGTTTCTTCTCTTAAAATTAGACATTACTTTATACTTTTTTAATGAATTTAACTGCTTATCATTTAAATCAGATTATTCCTATGCAGGGGGTCGTGGCTCTTACGGTGATCTTGGTGGACCTATTATTACTACACAAGTAACTATTCCCAAAGATGTAAGTATTTTTAATCTAGAAATATTAAGAGTTTTTATAATTCTTCCTGTTAGTTTCCTGTAAATTTTAAAGGTTTCAGCAAAGGCTCCCTTTATAGGATTAAGGTGATGTTTAAGAACTTCAAATGCGGTATCAATGCTGCTAGTTGAGTTTTATCAAGTGAGATTTAGTTCCATTAGTAAAAGCAGACCATTCTGGGCCTTTAGTTTATAGAAGGAAATGTTAACATGGGTAGTACCAATCATAATCCAAACTAAGTTTGTGAGCTTTATTTATTATAAATAGCTATTAAGTTAGTCATTAGTGATCATTAACAAGGAGAAAGGTTTTCTTAAAAGTGTCATGAACATTTATTTGTATTTGAAAATCTTTTCAGTTGGCTGGATCTATCATTGGCAAAGGTGGCCAGCGTATTAAGCAAATCCGCCATGAGTCTGGAGCTTCGATCAAAATTGATGAACCTTTAGAAGGATCCGAAGATCGGATTATTACTATTACAGGAACACAGGACCAGATACAGAATGCACAGTATTTGCTGCAGAACAGGTCAGTTTAAGCTTAGCTTTGTTACCATATATGTACTAAACCCCTTAAAAGCTTTTCTTCCCAATTGATTTTTCTTTTAGAAAACATGGTGTTTCCGTCACTTGGGGACCTAACTTCTAAACATTCTAATTAATAGCTTTGACTTAATTTTCTTTTTTCTTACTAAAAACGAAGGCATTCAATACTAATCTTGCTGGAGGAAGCCTTAACCAAGCAAATTTCTCATTTCTCTGGTGAAAACTGCTGCCAAAACCACTTGATACAAATTATACAGAGCCTGTAGAAAATAGAAGATTCCTTGGATGTTGGTCTAGTTCTGTGTGGAAGACTAGTGATTTTGTTGTTCTTAGATAACTAAACCGACAACAAATCACAGTCTGCCATATGGCACAGGCCACCTCTACAGGACAAATGATTGGTGCTGTAAAATGCAGCATTTCACACCTTCCTGGCATTTCTTTCTCTTCTACCAATTAACAGCTTCCAATATCATTTTCTTAACTCTGCACTACTAATGTCTGGTTATTTTCTTGAATTTTTACATTGCTTTAATTTATAGTTGCTAATTTTTAAAATTCTAATTGCAATGAACGTTTATCATTTTATTGAAATTGTCTTATGTTGATTAAGATGTCTCAAACAAAAATTCTAATTCGTACTTTTTTTTCTTTTCTTTTATAGTGTGAAGCAGTATGCAGATGTTGAAGGATTCTAATGCAAGATATTTTTTCTTTTTTATAGTGTGAAGCAGTATTCTGGAAAGTTTTTCTAAGACTAGTGAAGAACTGAAGGAGTCCTGCATCTTTTTTTTTTATCTGCTTCTGTTTAAAAAGCCAACATTCCTCTGCTTCATAGGTGTTCTGCATTTGAGGTGTAGTGAAATCTTTGCTGTTCACCAGATGTAATGTTTTAGTTCCTTACAAACAGGGTTGGGGGGGAGGGCATGCAAAAACTAACATTGAAATTTTGAAACAGCAGCAGAGTGAGTGAATTTTATTTTTTGTTCATTGTTGGTGGTTTTAAAAAAATTCCCCCCATGTAATTATTGTGAACACCTTGCTTTGTGGTCACTGTAAACATTTAGGGGGGTGGGACAGGGAGGAAAGTAATAGTCCACATGTCCCTGGCATTTGTTCAGAGCAGTGTGCAGAATGTAATGCTCTTTTGTAAGAAACGTTTTATGATTTTTAAAATAAATTTAGTGAATCTATTTTTGGTGGTCCTTTTTTTTTTTAAGACAATTTTCAAATGGAGGTTGAATTTCCCAACCTACTCTTAAACTTAAAGCACTAAGTTTGATTTTCAGCTCCTCTGTTGGACATAAATGCTCCTCTTGGATATAGGGAAAGTATATTGGCAGATTCCGCTTGATGAATTCTAGATGCTTGGAAAGAAATTCCATCACACATACATATAATGAACTCTGAGGATGTTTGCTTTTCCAAATGTTTGCTCCCACTTTACACATTTTGTATGTTAATTGTGAAGAACCAAGGTGTGGGAAGCAACAATACTAGTATATACCAGAAGTCTGATGGACAGCAAGTTTCATCAGAATAACATATGGTTATTATGGAAGTGGCTGATGCTGAGTAAATTCTGAATATTTTTGTTAGGTAATTTCTCACACACTTAAACTGTCCACCTGCTAGTGTTTTATCAGTTAAACTTTGTAAAATATATACATATATATATACTTGTTTTTCCATTGTATGAAAAATGAACGAAAAATGTACCATTTCTCTGTTATGTGTTGAATTATGTAGGAAATGTTTGTGAACAATTCAAAAAATGGAAAAAGTTTCTGTGGGTGATTTTGTGTAGTAATCTTGGCATTTGTATTGATAGTTTAAAATCCACATCCAAATAAAACTTCCATGATGCTAGAGTTGATGTGTGCCCAGTTTGAGAAGGGTCAATACCTGTAAAATCTGTTGAAGTGTGTACCTCTTGTAAGGAAATAACACTAATCTTAAAACTGATTTAAGCATTTAACAAATGAACTCTTATCTAGTAAGAGTAATAGATTGAAATAATTGGGCTCCTCACTTGTAAAGGGTAGTCCAGTTGTCTTGAGTCTGCCTCAGCTCTGTTACTCCTCTGTTGCATTACTTAGAGTGAAATCTTAAAGCTTTATACAGCACCTCTGTGGAGTTTAATGTTGGGGACAATATAGAACTGCAGTGGGTGCCTTTGCATATGGTCCCTCAAGTGTTACTGGCCTAAACTTTGTAAAGGGAGGTATAATTCTGCTTTTTTAAAATTTATGAAATGGAGTCGGCAAGTTTTCTGTAGTATGTATTTGATAGTCCATGCAAATTAAAGGTTCACAACATTCATAATTAGTGGAGGATCAGTTACAAAACCAGTAAAAACAATACTTAGGCTTTTTCCAAAAGTTTTGCTCTTGGTGTTCCTTAAGGTGAAATGAACCTTAGTCCTACTGGAGGCTGGCTGGAGAATACCCCAACACTTGGAATTGGTATCGCCCACACATAAGATGGGCCTTGCCACCTCAAAGTAATCAGCATGATCTCAGGGTCAGGGAACATTGCTTAAGATGGGACAGAAAGCCTGTCATAGCTGGAAAATGAGGAGTAGCACTATGTCATTCAGATATGACAAGGTCAAGGTCGTTGCACTCGTGAACTCAAGGCAGCTGTAGGTGTCTGAACAAGACCTGTGCATGATGGGGCCAGTCAACATTTTGTTATAGACTAGGAAAACTTAGAAGCCACTCCCTTTCCTGATGAGTTCATTGACAGTTAAGGTTTGCCAGACAGGGAGTTGTTTTCTGTTGGGTAGCCACTGGAAAGTGATAAGGGAAATTGTGGGACTGAGGGAGACAAAGAGAGGGTAGTGGGCTGAAGAGATGGCTTAGCGGTTAAGGCGTTTGCCTGCAATGCAGAAGTACACAAGTTCAATTCCCCAGTGCCCATATAAAGCCAGATGCACAGGAGGGTGCATGCATCTGGAATTCACTTTGCAGTGGCTGGAAGCCCTGGTGCTCCTGTTTCTCTTCCTGCCTCCCTCCCTCCCTCTCAAAATGTTAAAACAGACTTGGACATTGATATTAAAAAAAAGGGTAGTATGATCAAAAAAAAATGCCAAGACATTTTAAAAATTAGCCCCATGTGGTGGTCCAAGTCTGTTTCTAGCACAGGAGGATTGCCCTGGGGCTACAGAGTGAATTCCGGGTTAACCTGGGCTAAGATTTGAACAAAAGATAAAAATTCTTACTGGATCAACATATTCAAATTTTGAAATACCAATTATATATGTAAAATCACGTGTTAGCTGAGTTTTTAAGTTTAAGAAGCTAGAGGTGGGACTGAAGAGATGGCTCGGTGGCTAAAGACGCTTGCAAAGCCTAATAGCCCAGGTTATATTTTCCCAGAGCCTGCACAAAGCCAGATGCACAAAGTGGCACGCACATGTGTCTAAAGTTTCTTTGCAGTGGCAGGGAGCCTTGGCATGCTCATAGCTCTGCCTCTTTCTCTGTCTCAATTTTTTTCAAAGCTAGAGGTGTTACACTGATTTCAATGTCATTATAGACATTAATCACCATTATAGTGTACCCTATAAATATGTAAAATTGAAAATTATTATTTTGGTTTTCTGATGTAGGGTCTCGCTCTAGCCCAGGCTGACCTGGAATTCACTGTGTAGTTCAGGCTGGCCTACCTCTGCCTCCCAAGTGCTGGGATTAAAGGTGTGTGCCACCATGCCCAGCTATATTTATATTTTTTAAGTTAGCATAGAAAGTAATGAGTTTTCTGTGGCCATACCACCCTGGACATGCCTGATCATAGAAGCTAAGCAAGGTTGGACCTGGTTAGTACTTGGAGGAGAAAAAGTAATGTTATATTTTCCTACATAACCACCATTTTCACCATTCCCTTGACTGTTGCTGGTCCCCTAGCTCCTTCCAAATAGACCCTTCTGCTTTCACGTTACATCTATTGCTCTCTCCTCCCTCTCATAGTTCCCTTTCTATTTTCATGACCTACACACATAAAAGCATACACATAACACAAATGTTTTAATCTGGAGGACACAAGTGACAGAAAACAGTAATTTGCCTAGCTTATTTCACTTGCTATGACATCCAGTTGCATTCATTTTCTGCAGATGTCTTGATTCCATTTATCCATATGGCTGAATAAAATCCCATTATGTACGTGTGCCACAAATTTTATTCATTCCTCTGTTGATGGACATCTAGGCTAGTTTCATCTAGCTATTGTTAATGGTGTAGCAGGGGATATGCATGTGCAAATATCTGAGCATACAGGCTTCTTGGAGTTTCTCTGTGCTGTATATAGATGTTCTTTACCACTCACCAGGGTGGGCATTTGATTTAGGCTTGGCCAACCAGGATCTTCCTCCTGGTATTTTTAATCCTGGTAGAATGATGCTAGTGAATGGTAAAGATTATATTTGGTTATTCCAGCAGCAGACATTAAAGAGATACTCTAAAACTGCCTGGGTTGCCTGGAATGTTGGTACACAACTGTAATACCAGCACCAAGTTCATGGACAACCTGAGCTACATAGCAAGACCCTTTCTGAAAAAAAAAAAAAAAAAAAAAAACTGGGAATGCAGTACAATGGTAGAGCCCTTGTTTAGCTTGATCCCCAGCAACACACACACACACACACACCACACAATAGTTGCTATTACTTGCAGCTTTTCTGTTAAAAATGTTTCTTTTCTACCAGCAACATTGTAGGTTTCAGGAAATGGAGCAACAAAGTGAGTGTGACAGCTCTTTCCCTATTTTTTTTTAAAGGTGCTTGTGTTTTTTTAAATATTTTATTTATTCATTTTCAAGCAGAGAGAGACAGAGACAGATTGAGAGAGAGAGTGCACCAGGGCCAGGTCTGGGGAATTGAACCGGGGGCCTTAGGCACTGGAGGCAAGTGCCTTAACCGCTGAGCCATTTCTCCAGCCCTCTTTCCCTATTTAGTTACCAATGCTGCCAACCAAAATTTACCCAAGCCTTCATGATGATGCCTGATTGGTACCATTTAGTCATTTCCTAGAAAATATCAGGCTCTACACCCAGGGTACAGAGCAGCAACATAATGAAATTTCTGGGTTTTCCCTCCACTTTTAAAACTCAGTAAAATGCTATATGCATCATAGGTAAGGGATAAAATTTTCAGAGCAGTAGAAGAGGTGAGATGACTCAATCTGGAATTATGGGAGAGAGTCAATTTCCTATAAGACAAAATCTGATCAATAAGGAATAAGAAGAGAGGGGAAAAAAATTTTCTTCCTATTTCCCCAAATTGCCCGGAGATAGCTTCTCTATAATTTGTGAGACAGAAGAGAGACTGAAGAGATAGTGGTATACCAGAGCCTAGAGCTACTACAAACTCCAGGTTTATGTCTGGCTTTACATGCTTACTGGTGAATTGAACCCAAGTCATCAAGCTTTGCAGGCAAGGGCCTTAACCACTGAGAAATCTCTCCATCCCAAGTTATGTCTTTTTAATGCTTATTATGGAGCTGGGAAGATGACTAAGTGGAGCTTTGCTATAGGAGGTGTGTTGCTAGAGGCAGGCTTTGAGGTGCTATAGAACTTACCAGTATGATGGTGCATGCCTTTAATCCCAGCATTTGGGAGGCAGGGGTAGGAGGATCAAAGTGAGTTCAAGGCCACCCTGAGACTACATAGTGAAAATAAATAAATAAATAAATAAATAAGGAACTCAAAAGAAGACTTTTTGTTTTTCCATATAGGCTCTCCAGCCCAGGCTAACCTAGAACTCACTCTGTAGACCCTCCCTCCTTTCTTTTAGTTTTTTTTTTTCTCTCTCTCTCTTCTACCTTAATATTTCATTTATTTGAAAGAGACAGAAACAAAATGGCTGCACCATAGTCTATTGCTATTAAAAATGAATTCCAGGTGCCACGTTGTGCATCTGGCTTTAAACAAGTACTGGAGAATTGAACCCTGGTCAGTAGGCATAGCAAGCAAGCTCCTTTAACCACTGAGCCATCCTCCCAATCCCTTTCTTTTTTGAAACCAGATCTTTCTATGTAAGTAAATTGCTATTGCTTGAAGCAATCCTACCTCTGCTTCCAAAGTGCTGGGATTATAGACATGTGATACCATGTGACATTTTCTGGGGGGAAAATTTTTCAGTTCCGTCCTTGAAGTTTCTTAGGTAGGGTCTCACTCTTAACCAAGGCTGACCTGGAATTCACTGTGGAGTCTCAGGGTGGCCTCGAACATCACAGTGATCCTCCTGCCTCTGCCGCCCAGGTGCTGGGATTAAAGGTGTGCATCACCACACCCGGCCTTCTGAGTGCTTTTTGTTTTGGGGGATCTTTGTTTTGTTCTCAGGGTCTCACTCTAGCCCAAGCTGACCTGGAACTCAACCAAATTACCCCTAAGCGTTCAAGAGGTCTCTAAATGGGTCAGAAATCCAGCAAAACAAGAGTGGCCGCCCTTTGGCGGTCTATTTGGGGAGACCCCTGCGGGCGGCTGGGCCCGCGGACATCAGGCTCCTCCGCAGCCTCAGACTTCCCCTTCCGGCCGGCGAGGTCCACGCAGAGCGGCGACCACGGCCGGGGCCACCGCGGGGAACCGGCGGAACCGGAAGTGGGGGGGAGCGGAGCCTCTCTCCCAGCAGCGCTTGCGGCCGGGCGGCCAGGAAGGGCCGGGCGGGATGGACGAGCCGCTGTCCCCGCGGGAGTCGGCGAGGTTCGTGGCGGAGAAGAGCCGGGACGTGGCCGTGGACCCCGAGGGCGTGCGCAGGGTGGCCGGGATGCTGCGGCCGGCGGCCGACGGGTGGCGCGTGCAGGACTGGAAGGCGCTGCACGAGCTGAACCCGCGCGCGGCCGACGAGGCGGCGCTGCACTGGGTGTTCGTGGTGGACACGCTCAACTTCTCCTTCTGGGCCGAGCGGCCCGAGCGCAAGTGCCTGGTCACCTACCGGGACACGGCCTACAGCGGCTACTGGGCCCTGTGCGCCGCGGTGAACCGCGCCCTGGACGCAGGTGGGTTCGCGGAAGGGCCCGTGTCTGGAGAATGCCACCTGGCATCGGGCGTGGTGGGTCACACCTGCAATCCCAGCTGGCCGGAGGAGCGGGTCAGCCTAGGCTCCAGAATGACCCCCTGCCTGAATCCAGCAGTGAGTTCGAGGCCACCCTGAGACTACATAGTCAGCCTGGGATGAGAGAACCTACCTCGAAAAGAAAAAGGAATGCCACTTCAATGATTCCTGGTTGTAGAGCATTTTTATGCAAATACCTGCGATGTAATACTGCCCTTATTATCAATTGCTGAATCCTCCTTGGAAACATTTCCTTCCCCCCCTCCCCCCAAGGTAGGGTCTGGCTCTAGTCCAAGCTGACCTGGAATTCACTACGTACTGGCCTCGAACTCATAGCAATCCTCCTACCTCTGCCTCCCAAGTGCTGGGATTAAAGACATGCGCCACCACGCCCGGCCCTATTGTTATTTATTATTATTATTTGGTTTTTGAGTCAGGGTCTCATTGTAGCCCTGGCTGACCTGGAACTCACTCTAGTTGCAAGGGTGGCCTCAAATTTACAGTGATTCTCCTACCTCCCGAGTGCTGGGATTAAAGGCACGCACCAGGACTGACCACTTGGAAGCATTTCTATAGCACTCATTTGCTTTTTTTTTTTTTTTTTGGTTTTTCGAGGCAGGGTCTCACTGTAGCCCAGGCTGACCTGGAGTTCACTATGTAGTCTCAGGGTGGCCTTGAACTCATGGCGATCCTCCTACCTCTGCCTCCCAAATGCTGGGATTAAAGGCCTGCGCCTCCACAGCCGGCTCATTTGCTTTTTTATTTCATTTTGTAAAAACAAGGGTCTAATGAACCACCAAAGCATGACACTTCATCTGAATTTTCTCTTTGAAGGGATACCAATAACTAGTGCCTCCTACTATGCCACCGTGACCCTTGATCAGGTTCGTGATATATTTCGTTCCGACACAGACGTTCCCATGCCTTTAATAGAAGAGAGGCATCGGATTCTTAACGAAACTGGGAAAATTCTGCTGGAAAAGTTTGGAGGCTCTTATCTTAACTGCGTCCGAAAATGCGAAAAAAGTGCACAGAAGTTAATGCACTTGGTCGTTGAAAGTTTTCCTTCTTACAGAGATGTGACTCAGTTTGAGGTGAGTTAGTTGTACTGGAGATTTTTAAAGTCGTTAACCCCTTTTTCCTTCCAGAACTCATTTTAAGAATAAAAACTGAGGGTTGGGGATTTAGCTCAGTGGATGAGCACTTGCCTAGCAAGCACAAGGCCCTGGGTTCGGTCCTCAGCACCGCAAAAAAAAAAAAAAAAAAAAAGAATAAAAAAGAATAAAAACTTAAAATCTGAAGTTAGTGTTTCAGAAATCTGAGAAGATAGCCCGGTGGCTAAGATCACTTGCTATGCAAGCGTGAGGGCCTGAGTTGAATCCCCAGCACCCAAGTGAAAAGCTGGGCATGGTCTGCTGAGTGGATAGGAAGATCTCTGGGGCTCCCTGATCAGTCTATGAAAAAACCACCAGTTCCAGGTTCAGTGAGAGACTCTGTCTCAGTAAAATAAGGCAGAAGAGTGAGTAATGCAGGCAGACATCCCATGCCTTGTGTATATACACATGCATATATTCACACCAAAGAAAGAAATTTGTTTCAGAGCCATTTTTTTACAATTCTTTTTTTTTTTTTGTTTGTTTGTTTTTTTTTTTGAGGTGCTGAGTGGCCTTGAACTCATGGCAATCCTCCTACCTCTGCCTCCCTGAGTGCTGGGATTAAAGTAGTGCGCCACCACTCCCAGCATTTTTTTACAATTCTAATCAGAATATTTCCTTTAGTCTCTACTTTGTTGTTTATTTATTTTTGAGGTAGGGTATCACTCTAGCTCTGGCTGACCTGCAATTCACTCTATAGTTTCAGGTTGACCTCCAACTCTGGGCAATCCTCCTATCTCTGCCTCCTGGTTGCTGTGATTAAAGGAGTGTGCCATCACGCCCAGCTCTTTGTTCTTTTAGAATGCTTCAAAACTAAAGAACATTGAACCCATGGTGATCCTCCTACCTCCGTCACCACACCCAGCTATAAAGTGTTTTCTTGGGCTGGAGAGATGGCTCAGAGGTTAAGGCACTTGCCTCCAGTGCCGAAAGCCCCAGGTTCAATTCCCCAGGACCCACATAAGCCAGACCCACAAGATCGTGGCCCTGATATTCTCTCTCTCTCTCTCTCTCTCTCTCTCTCTCTCTCTCTCTCTCTCTCTCTCTCTCTCTTTATCTCTGCTTGAAAATGAATAAAATAAAAAAGACTGAGAAAAAAAATATTTTTTTAAAAAAGTTTTTTTTAACACAGTGAACTTTTATAATTTTTTATGGTTAAATAGGCTTTTTTTTTTTTTTGGTTTTTCGAGGCAGGGTCTCGCTCTAGTCCAGGCTGACCTGGAATTCACTATGTAGTCTCAGGGTGGCCTCGAACTCACAGCGATCCTCCTACCTCTGCCTCCCGAGTGCTGGGATTAAAGGTGTGCGCCCCCACGCCCGGC
>PVHP010054801.1:0-10285 GCA_004024765.1 Zapus hudsonius | reverse complement strand
AAAAAAAAAAAAAAAAAAAAAAAGGAAGGAAAGAAAGAAAGAAGAAAAAGAGATGGGAGTGTAGTTGAGTGGTTTAAAAAAAGTACTTGCCCAGCCGGGCGTGCTAGTGCACGCCTTTAATCCCAGCACTCGGGAGGCAGAGGTAGGAGGATTGCCGTGAGTTCAATGCCACCCTGAGACTACGTAGTGAATTACAGGTCAGCTAAAGTGAGACCCTACCTTGAAAAACCAAAAAATTAAAAAAATGTACTTGCCTGGCATATGCAAGGGCCTGGGTTTGAGCCCCAACACTGAAAAAAAAATCGGAAAAGGTGTATCGTGGGGCTAGGGAGATGGTTTAGCCCTTAAAGGTACTTTAATTGCCAAGTCTGCCGACTCAGGTTCAGTTTTCTAGCACCTACATAAAAGTGGATGCAAAGCGGCACATGCATCTGTGACCCAACCCAACTATGGCAGTTTATTTGCAGTGGCAAGAGACCCACACCTCAAAGTTGTCCTCTGATCTCCACCTATGTGTCTATATGCCTCCCCCCCCCAAATAAATGAATGAAACTTGCTTGTTTTAGAGGTAAGGTCTCACTCTAGCCCAGGCTGATCTGGAAGTCACTGTAGTTCTAGGCTGACCTTGAACTTACTGCAAACCTCCTAGAAAAAGTTTTTAAAATGTGTATCTGCTGGGCATGGTTTTAAATAATTGTGAAAAATTGGTTATTTTTTGTTGGGAGGGTGGTTATTTAGGAAACATCTTTAGTCTGTATAACAATTATCTTAGGTGTTCAGATCCAACTTTTAAAGTACATGTTTCTTTTTTAAATACTTTTCCCTCCAAGGTTCCAATATTGAAAAATCTGTAAAAGACCTACAGCGCTGCACAGTGTCTCTTGCACGGTATCGAGTTGTAGTTAAAGAAGAGATGGATGCTTCCATTAAGAAAATGAAGCAAGCTTTTGCCGAATTACAGAGCTGGTAACATAAGTTGCATTTGATATATCAATAGCATATAATAATCCCTTACAAAGGTGGTCAGCCATTCACTAGGTTCTTCAGTCTTCTAACTGAATAATAGGGAAAGACTTAAAAATCCTATGGGATACTTAACTTTGCTTCATTTTATTTGTTTTGATCACAGTATAAGTAGTGCAGAAAACTCACCATGCTCTAGAAATAGGCCTGAAGTTAATAGACTTTGGAAAGACCTAGGCGTGGTAGTTTCACACCTTTAATCCCAGAACTCTGGAAGCATAGGTGGGATTGCAGCAAGTTCAAGGCCACCAAGTGAGAGTCATCCTGGGCTAGAGTGAGGCCCTACCTCAGGGGAAAAAAAGGTTTTGGAATGAGACAAATAATTATAATAGATCATGACTCTTGCTTTAGTGCCTGGCAAACCAACAGTGTAACAATACTATTTGAAGAAAACCATGCAATAGAAAGCTATGTGTGTGTTGCTCATCTGTAATCGTAGCCCTTAACAGGGATGTGGCAGGGGGATTGAAAAGCCAGCCTGGGCTACTGAGATCTGTTTCAAAATTTTTTTAAAGCCAGGCACAGTGATGTATGCCTTTAGTCCTAGTTTTCTGAAGGCTTAGGTAGGAGGATTGCTGAGAATTCAAAGCCAGCCTGAGCTAGAGTGAGACCCTACATGTTGGGGGGGGGGCACATAGGGCTAGGGAGATGGCTTAGTGGGTAAAGTGCTTGTTACACAAAGGTGAGTACCTGAGTGTAGATTACCGGTACCCACATAAAGTGCTGGGTGTGGTGGCATGTACCTGTAATCCCAACCCTGGGGAGGCAGAGGCAGAGACAGAATCCCTGGGACTTGCTGGATGGCTTGTCTATCCAAGTGAGGATGCTCCAGACTACTGAAAGACCCTGTCTCAAAACTAAGATAGAGAACAACTGAAGAAAGCACCCAGGGTCATCATCTGTCTACCCCCACCCCCCAAACACACTTCTATACATGTCTATCCACAAACACAAAGACACATACACAGCCAACTCACTGGGGTTTTTTGGTTTTCATTTGCTAAAATGCTTATTTTTTTAATATTTATTTATTTATTTATTATTTTATTTATTTATTTATTTATTTTGGTTTTTCGAGATAGGGTCTTGTTCTAGTCCAGGCTGACCTAGAATTCACTATGTAGTCTCAGGGTGGCCTTGAACTCATGGCGATCCTCCTACCTCTTGTCTCCTGAGTGTTGGGATTAAAGGTGTGCGCCACCACGCCCAGCTTGTTTATTTCTTTTATTTTTATTAAGCAGAAACTTTATATGGCTAGATCATGTATTGGTACTATTTCTCCCCTCCCTGCCCCCATTCCACATGGGGTTGTGGGTTATGAGTTGTAGGAGCAACAGTCATTGTCATTGGGGGGGGGGCAGTGACTCTGGATATTTCCCCCACCTTGGTTCTTAAAATCTTTCCGCCCCCTCTTCTGAAAAATTCCCTGAGCCATGGTGGGCATGTTTTTTAAAAAATATTTTATTTATTTTTAAGCAGAGATACACAGAGAGAGACAGAGCACCAGGGCTACCACCTTGTAGGTCTGGCTTATGTGGGTCCTGGGGAATTGAACCCGAGGTCTTAGGCATATATTATATATATATGCTTGAAAATGAATAAATAAAATATAATAAATAAATAAAAGAAAGACTAACAGAGAGTGGTGCACTAGTACCTCCTCCAGATGCTGTCATGTGTGAGCGCAGGCCTTGTGTGTCACAGCATGCATGTCAAAGTCAGAGGACAACTTTTGGATGTGGTACTTTCACCTTATTTGAAGCAAGGTCTCTAATTCATTACTTACTGCTCCATTTGCTAGGCTAGATGATCCACAAGTTTCCAGGAAATTTTCCTTTCTCTGTCTCCCTTTTCGCTTATACAAAGTGGGATTACAAAGCCCACTGCAGCTTCTGGCTTGTACATTCGATCTGGGGTTATGAATTTGGGTACCTTTATCTACTGAGCCATCTCTACAGCCCTAATAAATTTTTTTAAAACAAATATTTTAGAGCCGGGCGTGGTGGCACACGCCTTTAATCCCAGCACCCAGGAGGCAGAGGTAGGAGGATCGCCATGAGTTTGAGGCCACCCTGAGACTACATCATGAATTCCAGGTCAGCCTAGGCTAGAGTGAGACCCTACTTTGGGAAAAAAAAAAAAAACACAAATATTTTATTATTTATTTATTTATTTGAGAGTTTGTGTGTGTGTGAGAGAGAAGAGAGAATGGGCACACCAGGGCCTCCAGCCACTGCAAACAAACTCCAAATGTATGTGTCACCTTGTGCATCTGGCTTCACGTGAGTACTGGAGAATCAAACTTGGGTCCTTTTCTACTTTGTAGACAAATGCCTTAGCCACTAAGCAATTTCTCCAGCCCTCTTAACAGATCTTTTAAAAAAATATTTTACTTATTTGCAAGCACAGAGATACAGAGAGAGAGTATGGGTGTGTGCCAGGGCCTCTAGCCACTGCAAATGAACTCCAGATGCATGTACCATTTTGTGCATCTGGCTTACATGAGTGACTAGGGAATTGAATCTGGGCCAATGGCTTTGCAGACAAGCACCACTGAGCCATCTCCCCAGTCCTTAATTTTTATTTCTATAAAAGCCAAAAGTCATTTGTAGTATTAAAAACACTTTTTTCCCTATACAATTCTTCCATTTTTGGTGTCTTACTGATATTCCCACTTGCTTTATTCTACAGTCTTTACCTTCCTGGTCCAGACATATCTCCCCTGTTTCTGGAGCTTTAGACATGGATGTCATTCCTTAATAGAAAAGGTGAAAAAAAAAAATCCATGGTTTCAAATAAACATGTGGGAGTCAACTAATTCAGTATGTGGGCTTAAGATCTCCAAGCATTTTTCCTTACCAAGTAGAAACTTGAGCAGCGTACTTCCTGGTCGTATAATTGCTACCTATTCTGTTTTCTTCAGCAAAGTATAAAATATCATTGTCAAATCATACAATTTCAGGGGCTGGGGATTTAGCCCAATTGATAGAGTGCTTGCCTAACATGCACAAAGCCCTGGGTTTGATCCCCAGGATCACATAAACTGGGCACAGTGGGACACATGTATAATCCTAAGAATCAGAAGGTAGAAGCAGGAGAGAGGATCAGAAGTTTAAGGACATTCTCAGCCACATAGCAAGCTTGAGACCAGCCCTGTCTCAATGACACCCAAAAAAAGCTGAAACAAAACAAACAAAATATTGTCTGTAGCCGGATGTGGTGATGCATGCCTTTAATCCCAGCACTCGGGAGGCAGAGGTAGGATTGCCGTGAGTTCAAGGCCACCTGAGACTACATAGTGAATTCCAGGTAGAGTGAGACCTTACCTCGAAAAAACCAAAAAGAAAGATAGATAGATAGATAGATAGATAGATAGATAGATAGATAGATAGATAGATAGATAGATAGACAGACAGACAGACAGACAGACAGACCTTGTAATGGACTCCTTACAAGCAGAATCCCATTGAAAATTTTGTAATGTGCAAATTCAGCAAGCGAATATTTTCAGTTCAGTTACAGTTGCTTAGCATCAGTATAATGATCTAGTTGCCCACATAGTGCTTTGTGTTTGGGAGTTTTCTTAAAAATATTTTTAATTCATTATTTGCAAGGAGATGAATGAATGAATAAATGGAGAATGGCTGTGCCGGGGCCTCCAGCCACTACAAAAGAGCTCCAGATACATGTGCCACTTTGTGTATTTGGCTTTACATGGGTACTGGAGAATCATACCTGGGCAATCAGGTTGTACAAGCAAATGCCCTGAGCAATCTCTCCTGCTCTTGTTTGTGTTTTGATCCTAGACAAATTACTCCAACAATTAGTGTTAGCTTATAAAACTTATAAAATTCTCTACTAATAAAAAATTGATAATTCTGTTTTGGTTGCTTTAAATGGGAAAAGAAAGCCTTTAACTACTGCCATCTCTCGAGCCCCTGAAAGAAAGCCATTAAGAGAAAAAGGCACACTTGCATTGGCTTTGCCTAAATTCTGCTTTGATTAGCAAATGGAATTAGAATAAATAAATTTTAGGTTTTGAACAAATAAAACTAAAGTACAAATATTTTCTGAGAACATAATTGGGTGGTTTATGGTATCATCCCTTGAAATGATTGGCTGCAGAAGTGTCAGTGATATTTTTATCTTGCATTGTTTTCTGTAATGCAGTGACCATAAACAAGTGACAATTTTTTTGGCACCAAGAAATTGCTGAAAGCAAGGCTTGAATCAAAGCCAATAGTTTCTCATTAACTTTATCAATTAAAGGACTTGCTTCAAATGAGAGTTACAGAATATGTCTTAGGGATGTGAATGGTTACTGCAGTAAGGGCAGTTCTGAGAAAGTAAATTAGGCAAATGCTCTAAAGTGAGTTAAGCCATTGTAATGCTGGCAAGAAACCCTGGGAGAGAAGGAACACAGACCCATTCAGCCACCAGTCTTTTTCTCTAGTAACAGCGATCCATCATCCCAAACCATATTTCATGACTCAAGAAAGGATACAGAAATTCTCTGCACTGAGTAAGGCTCAGGCTTCATTAGACCTGTGTACTTCCAAACTGAGTCCCAGCAATATTGAGTAAATTTCATTAGCAGTTTCCCACAGTCTACCTGATGCTATTGTGGCACATTCCCATTGAGGAAAGCCTTGAGGAAACCTTAGTGCCCTGAGGTATTGGAGTGAACAAGGTCACAGAAAGTTGACAGTCTGAATGATCCTTTCATCATTCTGAGAGCGTTCAATATTTGCATTTATGGCATCTAAAAACTATTACTTTAGACCACAGGTACTTTTGAATCTCTTGGCCATAGTTATATACCAAGACCATTGTTTAGCTCAGGAACAAGTAGAAAACTTTAGTTAAGTTTCTTTGTTAAAAAGTTGAATTTCAGGGCTGGGGAGATAGCTCAGTGGTTAAAGGTGCTTGCTTGTGAAGCCTGCCGGCCCAGATTTAGTTTTCCAGTACCTGTGCAAAGCCAGGTGCACAGTGACTGGCTCATGCATCTAGAGTTCATTTGCAGCGGCAGGAGGCCCTGGCATGCCCATGGTCTCCCTCCACCACCACCCCAAAATGATTTTTGTTTTGTTTTTTTGAGGTAGGGTCTCACTCTAGCCCAGGCTGACCTGGAACTCACTATGTAGTCTCAGGGTGGCCTTGAACTCACAGCCATCCTCCTACCTCTGCCTCCTGAGTGCTGGGATTAAAGGCGTGCACCACCACGCCCGGCCCAAATAATTTTTTTAAAATTGAATTACAGCAAATAATTTTCGGGGGTGTTTTGTTTGTTTGAGGTATGGTCTCACTCTAGCCCAGGCTGGCCTCAAATTCACAGCTATTCTACCTCTGCTTCCCTAGTGCTGGGTCAAATGTGTGCATCACCACATTCGGCCTTAAAATAATGTTATTTCTTTTAATTTATTGATTTTTTTTTATAAAAAGGTTGCACACATAGACCTCCCCTCTCTCCTGTCCCCATGTTTTGTTTTATAATATTTTTATTTATTTACAAACAGAGAAGAGAGACAAACAGAATGGGTGCCTCCAGCTGCTGCAAATGAGCTCCAGATGCATGCACCACTTTGTGCATCTGGCTTTACATGGGTACTTGGGAGGTAGAGGTAAGAGGATCACTGTGAGTTTGGGGCCAGCCTGGAACTACAGAATGATTTCCAGGTCAGCCTGGGCTAGAGCAAGACTCTACCTCAAAAAAAAAAAAAAGGAAACAGCTTTTGGCTGGAAGATCACTCGCTCAGAGGTTAAGGTGTTTGCCTACAGAGCCTAACAACCAGAGTTCAATTCCCCAGTTTCCCTGTAAAGCCAAGTGCACAAAAGTAGCACATGCACCTGGAGTCCATTTGCAGTGGCCAGAGGCCCTTGTGCACCCATTCTCTCTCCTATCTCTCTCTGCTTATAAATAAATAAATAAGGAAGGAAGGAGGGAGGGAAAGAAGGAAGGAGGAAGGTAGTTTTTAAGTAGAACTATTTTCATAAGGGGAAAACTGCTATCACAACATAGCAGCTTGTATTACCTCCTAAAAAATTCAATTGTAGGATTTAATTTTCTTGCTGAAAATGTCATGTAGCACTGTACTTTTCACAATAATGATTGTAATATATGAAAAGTTTTTTTTTGTTTTATAAAGTCATAATAAATCTTTTATAGGCTTTGTCAGAGACAAGGAATAAATCACCTATCAGGTACAGTGAATGGGCAGCAGAGGAGAGGTTTTGTCCACCTATCAGTCTAGTATCATCTGGCTTAGTGTGCTTTTGTTTTGCTCTTTCGGTATTTATTCCAAATGCTTCTAGAATTTGTGGAGCAAAATATATTGCTAAGATTTCAGTAATGTTTTCTTAGCAAAATATGTATACCCTACAATAGTTGTATTTTCTTTCCAGTCTTATGTTTTTAAATTAATTTACCATCTAAATTTGTTTAGTTAAAAGTCTGTTTATTACCATTATGCATAATGATGGTCAACCTGTGTTCTCTGGTACTTCTCTCCAAAGAGTTTTTCTCTTTGAGTAAATGACCCTGCCTTACACATTTGCATATGCCTCATGCTGCAGTCTCTCTTTATGGACTACTTTGTGCTAACATAACTACATATTGAACTGTATTGAATTGGTGTGTAAATATGTTGAATGATTGCTTTTTATGTTTGTGTATGTATGTATAAGGTATGTGTTTGTATTGGTATGTATTTTTGAGTAGCATATGCACCTGTGTGCCCATGCATATGGAGGCCAGAGGTTGATGTCAAGTGTCTTTCTCAGTCACTGTTCAGCTTATTTATTTATGTATATATGTGTGTATTTTTGTTTTTTACTTTCTTTCCCCCTGAAGTAGGGTCTCACTCTAGCCCAGATTGACCTGAACTCACTCTGTAGCCCCAGGCTGGCCTTCAACTCACGGTGATCCTTCTATGGTAGCCTCCTAAATGCTGGAATTAAAGGCGTGAGCCACCATGCCAGGCTTGTCCACCTTATTTTTGAGACAGGGTTGCACACTGAACCTAGAGCTCACCAATTCAGCTAGACTACCTATTAGGCCTACAGATTCTCTTCTCTCCTCCACAATGTTGGGATCACAGGCGTACACACCATGCTAAGCATTTTAAAAATATTTTAAAAAATAAATAAAAATATTTTATGTTTATTTGAGAGAGGGGGTCACTATAGACATGACAGAGCCTATTGCTTCTGCAAACAAACTCCAGACACATGTGCCACTTTGTATGTGTGGCTTTGTGTGGGTATTGAGAAATTGAACCTGGGCCAGCAGGTTTTGCAAGCAAGTACCTATAACCACTGAGCCATCTCCCCAATTCCCACACTCAGCATTTTACATTGCCTTTGGGCATCCAAACTCAGATTCTCATGTTTGTGTGGCAAGAACTTTATCTACTATGCAATCTTCCCAGCCTGAAAATTGACATTTTTCATGTTTGTGTAGGTTAAAAATTTTTTTTGATATTGTTCTACCACTGCTAGCAAAATTGATACAGAATATTATTTGCATTCAGAAATTTTATATTAGGGTTACTCACTATTTTTTAAAATATTTATTTATAAGAGAGAGAGACAAAGAGGCAGAGAGAGGGAGAGATTATGGGTGTGCCAGGGCCTCCAGGCACATGTGTCACCTTGTGAATCTGGCTTTATGTGAGTACTGGGGAATCAAACTTGGATCCTTCTGTTTCACAGGCAAAGGCCTTAATCACTGCGCCATCTCTCCAGCCCCCACTATTCCTTTCCTTTTCCTTTCCCTTTCCTTTTCCCTTTCCCTTTCCCTTTCCCTTTCCCTTCCTTTCCTTTCCTTTCCTTTCCGTTTTTCGAGGTAGGGTCTCACTCTAGCCCAGGCTGACCTGGAATTCACTCTGTAGTCTCAGGCTGGCCTCGAACTCACGGCGATCCTCCTAAGTGCTGGGATTAAAGGCATGTGCCACCACGCCCGGCTCCCAACTCCCACTATTTCTTATGCATTGAAAGTTGTAGGCTCTATTATAAAAATGTTTAAAGGTTTAATGTATCTATAAATTTTATATTTACACTGGAAAAAGTTCTCATCGTTCATTTAATTTTTTCTGTAAAAAAAATTTTAATAAAATAAAGCCGGATGTGGTGGTGCACACCTTTAATCCCAGCACTCAGGAGGCAGAGGTAGGAGGATTGCCATGAGTTCAAGGCCACCCTGAGACTACATAGTGAATTCCAGGTCAGCCTAGGCTAGAGTAAGACCCTACCTCAAAACAAGCAAGCCCCCCCCCAACACACACACACACACACACACACACACACACACTAAAAAAGTCTGCATTCATATGTGGAAGGGAATAATCTTCACCAGGTCTTACTTAACTAAGAAATGTTTTATGGTGTCTTACTGCCATCTACTGGTTCTGAACTCCTTGACTCTATTAGCATGTCTGCTGCAATATATAAAAGGGAATTGAATCTGTTTTATTGGAAATATTTAAATTGTTTTTGGTTTTTCAAGGTAGGGTCTCACTCTAGCCCAGGCTGACCTGGAATTTACTGTGTAGTCTCAGGGTGGCTTTGAACTCATGGTGATCCTCCTACTTCTGCCTCTTGAGTGCTGGGATTAAAGGCGTGCGCCATCAAGCCCGCCTTAAAATATTTTTTGTTGAGAATAAGACATCAAAAAATTTATGTGGATGGGTTGGAGAGATGGCTCAGCGGTTAAGGCACTTGCTTCCAGGGCCTAAGGCCCTGGGTTCAATTCCCCAGGACCCACATATGCCAGATCCACAAGGTGGTGGCCCTGGTGTTCTAAAAAAAATAAATAAATAAACCTGCTAAAAAAAATTTATGTGGAAAAAAATTATGTGGTATGTATAATGTTGCTTTGTGGTATGTTTTTAGTGAGCAGATTTACTATTTCTCTATTTTTAATAATGTACTTTTTTGATGTTTGAGTTTCTGATCAAAATTTTTTCTTTTGTTATTTTTTTTCTTTAGTTTAATGGATCGAGAAGTGGCATTGCTAGCTGAAATGGACAAAGTGAAAGCTGAAGCAAGTAAGAATATTGATATTTAATTAAGGCTATTATGTAAATAGTAGGTTTCTACTTCTCAACCCTCTCAATGACAGCCTAGTATGAATGCCATAGTAAGAATTTAAATAAGGAGGACTGGAGAAATGGTTCAGTGGTTCATTCAGTGGTTAAAGAGACTTGCTTTTGGGCTGGAGAGATGGCTAGGGGTTAAGGCACTTGCCTCCAGTGCCTAAGGCCCC
>PVHP010054800.1:0-10352 GCA_004024765.1 Zapus hudsonius | reverse complement strand
TTTTTTTTTTTCGAGGTAAGGTCTCGCTGTAGCCCAGGCTGACCTGGAATTCACTCTGTAGTCTCAGGGTGGCCTCGAACTCATGGTGATCCTCCTACCTCTGACTCCCGAGTGCTGGGATTAAAGGCATGCGCCACCATGCCCAGCTCTAAGACAATGAATTTTTGTTGTTGGATACTGCTAAGTTTCTGAAGATTTCTTTCCTTTTTTTTCTTTCCTTCCTTTTTCGCTTCCTCCCATCCTCCTTCCCTTCCTCATCTTCTCCTCTTCCTCCTTCCTTCTCTCTCTCTCTGTCTCTCTCTAGAACATTGAGTATACAAAATATACATGAGTGGGTGATTTCAAGATCAACTCTAGGAGGTCTATTTATTCCCTACTTTGCATAAGCAATGGGCTCAGTAAGGGTTAAAACCCCTCTCCCAAGGGCCCAGAGTTAGAAATTGGCAAAGCTTAACATTAATGCCAAATATTCCCAAAGACCAGGGTCAAGCTCTCTCCTGCTGCCTCCCTATGACCCACTGTTGTTCAGCCTCTGATGAGGCTCCCAGAACAGAAGCAGCCCCCCTCCTGAGACAACTCAGTGATGAGCATCAGCCAACCGCTCAGCTACCCTCTGCTGCACTCAGTCAGATAAGCCTTGCCCACCAGCAATGGCTCACTGACAGTTAATCTCCATCGTGGGCTTGATTGGAACACCTTGAGTTTGTCTGTGAAGGAGTTTCTAGAGTCCGTTAATCGAGGTGAGAAGATCCACCTTAACTCCAGACCGTGCCATGCTCTCCAGTCCCAGACTCAAGAAAAAGGAGATGGTGCCAGGCATGATGGCGCACGCCTTTAATCCCAGCACTCGGAAGGCAGAGGGAGGAGGATCTCTATGAGTTCGAGGCCAGCCTGAGACTACATAGGGAATTCCAAGTCAGCCTGGGCTACAGTGAGACCCCACGTTGAAAAGCCAGAGAGAGAGAGAGAGCGAGAGAGAGAGAGAGAGAGAGAGAGAGAGAGAGAGAGAGAGAGAGAGAGAGAGAGAGTAAGCTGAGCACCAGCATTATCTCTCTGCTTCCTGACTGCAGATTAGTGTGATGGCTGCTTCATGCTCCCACCACCACGATGGTCTGGACGCCCCTCAACTGAAGTAAAGCCTTCCTCCCTGAAATTGCTTTAGGTATTATCTATCACAGCAGCTAATCAGACGTAGCTCAGGGGAACAGCTCTTGGCTAGCACACACCGCCCTGGACTTCCACTCCATGAGTAAGCCAGCTGGATCCTCCCATCACAAGTACACAGAGCTGTACTCCCTGCAGTCATCTCTAGTTTTGGAACTATCCCTAGATCCTTCCATTGGTCCTCAAGATGACATGGTTCCCAGGTGACTCAGCAACTTCCCGCCCCCCTCCTGTGATCCCAGTTGCTGATGAAACACTGGAAATATCCTGATTGAACACTGAATCTTGCCTTTATATCTAACCTCCATTCTCCTGAGGTAGCCTCATGTCAATGGGCAGACTAGAGCTGGGGAGAGGAATCAGGGGTCAAAGACACTTGCTTGCAAAGCCTATTGGTCCAGGTTTGCTTCTCCGCTGCTCACATAAGCCAGAAGCAGAGAGCGGTGGGTGAATGCATCTGGAGTTCATTTGAGGTGGCAAAAGGCCCTAGGGTGCCCATTCTTTTTCTCTCCCTCTCTGCTTGCAAATAAATGAATGAAAATATTTTAAAAATAAATGATAAATGGTCAAACCGTTTTCCTACCTTTCTCGAAGTCCACAGGCACATACTGACTCCAACAATGATACGTTCCAAGATCATACGCTTGTCGCCAGCCAGATGCATCTGGCTCAAATTGAACTTGTGGCCACAGCAGCCCAAGTCTCCCCCCTCCCAGACCTAAATCACCAATATCTGAGTTCACATCAATGCCTGTAAACATTCTTTTTTTTTTTTTTGGGAGGGGGGGTTTCGAGGTAGGGTCTCGCTCTAGCCCAGGCTGACCTGGAATTCTTTATGCCTCCCAGTGCTTCATGGGAGGGGCCGCTGGAAGCCTCGGCTCTCTCACAACCAATATTTTGGCTCACAGACATTTCATCTGAGCGAGTACCTTAAATTGTCAGCACGGGCTTCATATGGTAACCAGAATAGATCAAAGACCATCCCAACTTAACCACTGGAGACCTCCTAAGAGGCTATGACTCAACTCATCAGCATCAAATATGCTAAAAATGTACTTCTGGGATTTTATGGGTCTATATTCCTAGAACAGGGGAGGTGGCTGCCCAAATTCCTCAGATTCTTGTTTAATTTTCATAGGAACAGAGAAGATCTAGTGTGATCATAAACAAGCATCAGGGGTGTGTGGAATCTCGGGAAATCTTTAATTTAGAGTCATAAAAATCTACGAGGGAGGAAGTACTTACTAGGACACCCCCCATCAGCCCACAGCTACTTATACGTGTGTGACCACAGAAAGTGCTACAGCTGGAATCCAAAGGCAGTTCTTGGCGTTTTAACCTAATCTGTAAAGGGCCCAACAGTAAATATCGTAGTGACTTAGAGACCCTACCACCCCTGCCACAGTAAACTCAAGGGTGGATAATGCCTGAATGGGTGTGGCTCTGTTCAAATAAAACTTTACAAAAATGAGCAATGTGAAAGAACTGGTCTCCAGGCTGTGATTGGCCACTGTCCTAGGATGCTCTTTCTTTTTTTCTTTCTTTCTTTTTTTTTTTTTTTTTCGAGGTAGGGTCTTGCTCTAGCCCAGGCTGACCTGGAATTCACTGTGTAGTCTCAGGGTGGCCTCGAACTCATGGTGATCCTCCTACATCTGCCTCCCAAGTGCTGGGATTAAAGGCACTCTTTCTTCCTATCTGCCTGGCCAAATGCATCTTAAACATGACCTTGAGTCCAGTCCGGTGGTACAAGCCTGTCATCCCAACTACTTGGGAAACTGAGGTAGAAGAATCACACCTTCAAGGGTCATATAAGTTACTTAACATCACACCTCAATATTTAAAATAGGCCTTTAGTGGGAAGATCACTGTGAGTTCAAGGCCACCCTGAGACAACATAATGAATTCCAGGTCAGCTTGGGCTGGAGCGAGATGAGACCTCAACAAACAAAACAACTGGGGATGTAACTCATTGGTAGAACATCCCACTGCGCATATTCAAGGCTCTGGGGTTCAATCCCCAATACAAAGTGAGGGAGGGAAGGAAGGACGGAGGGACAGAGGGAATTCATACCTGATGCTATAAATCTAGTTGAGTCTATGTCTGGAGAAATCACAAGCCCTAATGGGGAAGCTCCTACTATCCTTTTCTAAATGGATCCATCGTGTCCATCAAACTGCCTTCTAAACGCTAGTGTCCATGCCCATCGATGAGGGCAGCTCTCAGCTCTGGTCAGGGAAGCTGCTTTTTGCAGTGGGTGTCCGTTTGGGCCGGACTCGTGACTGGTTCAAGTGCTGAGAATAAGTAAGCGTTGAGTGTTCAGTGTCAAGGCTCAGGGAACACCACCGAAGAGGGCGTGGAAGGAAGGTACGAGTTGGAGGCTGGGGAAGACAGCTCTGAAACACGTGGCATGCTCATTACACCCTTGACCTCTCAGCAGAAGCCAGGACCCATCATGGATCGGAGAGGGACTAGAGAGGCCCCGCCTCTCCCTGAGGACCTATTGGCAGTTAATGGTTGTAGGGGTACACTCAGTGAGTCACACCTGCACCCACAAAAACCATGAAAGTAGAAAGAGGGCTCGTCGGAGAGAAGAGGGGGAACCATAGGAATGGGAAGGGGCGAGAGAAGAAAATGAAAGATGAATGTGATCAAAATATGTCATATATATCTAAAATGACGTTGAAGCTACACAAGGAGACGGGCAGGCTGGACTGGCCCATGAGCAGACCCCTGCCTCAACTTTGAACATCCTTTGGTAGGTTGGTTTCTCCCTTGAAGACCCTGAGGGGTGGGTAGGCACCCAGGAGGCACTGTCATTTTGTCACCTGGATGGTAACATGGCCTTAAGAGATAGATGCAACCCCCCCAGGGTTTGAAAGAAGGGCCTTCGAGGCCCCAGGAAGGATGGGCAAAGGCCCTGAGGCCAGGAGAGGCTCAAACAAGAGAAAGGAGTGTGGCTTTAACAGGAGGGGACTGGAGGCCAGGGTGAGAATTCTGATTTTGTGTTCTATCTCCCTTGGCTGCCCTGGAAACAGTGCACTGATAGACAGCAGTGAAAAACACTAAAAGCTTCAAGTGCAAGAAGATGGGAGCCCGGAGCACCCACCCCCAAAGAGACTAGGGCAGGTCTCTGGAGGTGGAGCTTTCTAGAATTCTGTTGACCAAGAACTAACTGCAGAGCCCTCAAAGAGAGGCACACACTGAGCATCCAATGAGCAGGAGTGAGAAGACCTTCAGTTTGAGAGTTAGAAGTGAGTTAGAACCAAACTTAAAGAAGCAACTTACAAAGCCAGGCTTTGAACTCACAGAGGTTCTTCTACCTTGGCCTCCCGAGTGCTGAGATGAAGGTGTGTGCCACCACGCTCGACTCTTTCAGAGCCAGCCTAGGCTCATAGTCCTCTGCCTCAGGTCCTCAGGGCTTGAATTACAGGAGTCACCACTGCACTGGGCTCACCCTGGGTGGGGGTGGTGGGGGTGGTGAAGAATTGGGCACTTGAATACATATATGCATGAATGATATGTGTATGATGTTTGTGTATATGTATGAATGATACCTGCCTATGTGATTTGTGTATACATAAGCTTTATTTTGAATCTCTGATTAGGTTCCCTCAGATAGTGTCATGGTTTGATCCAGGTGTCCCCCACAAACGAATGTGTTCTGATTGATCAACACTCAGCTGATGGCAGTGTGGGTTTTACAACCTCTCTGGAGCTGTGTTGTTGGGGGCAGGCAGATGGGGGTTATAAGCCAGCTTCCCCTTGCCAGTGTTTGGCACACCTTCCTGCCGCTGTTTGCAGTGCTGTGGCAAAGGTGATGTCCACCCCTCTCCTCATGCCATCGTTTTCCCTGCCAGGATGGAGTCTCCCCTCGAGTCCGTAAGCCTAATAAACCCATTCCTCCACAAGCCGCTTTTGCTTGGGTTCTTTCTGCGCAGCAACTAGAATGCTGACTGCAACAGATAGGTTCAGTGGCCTACCCAAGGTCACACAGCCAGTGAGTGCTAAGCAGTGAGGTGGGCAGACCGCAGAGTCTGCCTGTTTAACCAAGACGCTACAAGAAAAGAAATGGAAAAGTCCTCTCAGGTCGGGGGTGAGTGGGAGATGTGGTCTTCTGGCATCCCCTGTCTATTACTTTTCATAGAAAAAAAAATAAAATGTCAGTCAGGTGTGGTGGTGCACGCCTTTAATCCCAGCACTCGGGAGGCAGAGGTAGGAGGATTACCATGAGTTCAAGGCCACCCTGAGACTACATAGTGAATTCCAGGTCAGCCTGGGCTAGAGAAAGACCCTACCTTGAAAAATAAAATAAAATAGAACAAATAAAATGTCCATTGAAGCATTGCTCGTGAGATCATCTGTTTGGTGGGCCTTTATTTTCATTTAGTTGGAAGAGTTACCTCTCTCTCACTGCTTTATTCCTGGAACAGAGTGTGGCACTAAGCATTGCTTCTCAACGATCTAGAATCCCCTAGGAGACAAAACCCTTGGGCAAGTCTGTGAGGGAGCTTCTAGATTAGGTTAATTGAGGTGGGAAGACACCCCTAACTGTGGGCAGTGCCATCCTTGGGGCTGGGGGGCCTGGGCTGAATAAAAGAGAGAGAGCCGGCTGAGCACCAGCTGTCATGGATCTCTGCTCCCTGAGTGTGGGTGAATGTGAGCAGCTGTTGCAAGTTCCTTCCCTGCCATGATGGACTGTGAGCCAAAATATACCTTTTCCTTCCTCAAGCTGCTTGTGTCCGGTATTTTGTCACAGCAACAACAACGACAAAAAGTGACTAAGACAAAGGTTCTACCACAGCCAGTTCTCCACTCACAGCTTTCTTTGGTTTTTCTGGGTTTGGGGTTGAGTCAAGGAAGCAGTTGCCTGGAAGGAAATTGGGGCGGGGGGGTAAGAGCAGAAAAATGAAGAGGAAGAATCCTGATTTCAAACTAGAAAGCTGACACTTTGACTTTTTGCCTTCTAAGGTCTGATCTCATTCTTCCAGAACCTTGGATCACTGCATCAAAAATCATTCTACATTTCTCTTAAGCCCTTTGGGTTGCTAGGACAAAATACCATAGGCTGAGTAGCTCACAGATAACAGAAATACACAGAAATGTATTTCTCACAGCTGTGGAAGTCCAAAATCAGGGTGCTGGTATGCTTGGGTTGTGGTGAGGATCAGCTTCCAGCTGCCAACTTCTCAGTGGGTCCTCCCATGGCAGAATGCTCTCTGAAGCTTTCTGGGACCCTTGTTGGCATGCTTTCCTTGAGGGCTCCACTCTCACAACCTAATCATGGACGAGCCACCTCCTGATACCATCTGGCCATGGGATAGGATTTCAACAGATAAATTTTTGGAGGTGGGGAGTCACAAGACATTCAGTCTGGAGCAGGGGACCTGAGGATTAGAACTTAGATAATACCCAGCAAAATTCCAATGCACCTCAGAATTTAAGGAATACCAAAATTCTTGTCTATAAAGTTAAAGAATTAAAATTATAGACCACCAGAGGATAAGGTATCGTGGGAGACTTTATTTAAAAGAAAATGGGGAGTTACAGAGATCTCCAGCCATCAGTGTGGAGAGAACACGGGGGGGGGGGGAGAGGGTTTAACAAAATCTATGCTGTTCAGCTAAATAAGCAGAAGAAGGAAAGATAACAGAAGGCTCCCATCATGAGGAAAAAGGTTCATGTGGGAAGATCTTGAGCCCCTCTCCTCCCAATCACTCCAGCCATTAAAGAAGGCCTTACCTTTTCTAAGGCCTGGAAATTTAGAAGTCCTCCTCCTAGGATGCCATGTGGGAAGAAGAGACAGGATTATCTGTTCAGTGAGTATTTCCTGCCCCAGGTGAGCAGGAGACAGGTGGTTGGTTCATACCTGACCAATCAGTTTTAGCGCCTAGGTTTGAGCTCTAGCTAGAACCTCCCACCCAGGGGGAGGGGGGCCTATGGAGCTTGCCTGCAACTGTCACAAGTCCATCGTAATGTCCCCCATCAGAGAGGGAAATGAGACTGAAATGATCACCTCTCCCACGAGGCTCCCAACTATGGACAACATTAGTTCATTGGTTTTATTTAGGATGACAGCAGAATTGTTAACGTCTCAGGAAGTGACATTGTGGGGTGTCCCCAGAGCCTGGGAGTTTATTGTGGGGGGGTAGGATATAGGGGATTTGTGGGGAGGTATTGAATAGTATAGTACAAGTATGTAAACAGATGCTCACAGATGCGTGCACACAAACACACACACACACACACACACACACACACACACACACACACACACAGGCCAGAGGACACCAGATGCCCTTTTCTGCCTTGGTTCCCTGACACAGTCTCTCACTGCACCTGATACTGCTGTTTTTCCATCCGACTGTCTTATCAGTGAGTCCGTTATTCCTCTGTCTCCACCCACCTCAGCCCTGAGGTCACACATGCACAGCTGGGCCTGAATTTTTATGTGGGTGCTGAGAATTGAACTAGGATCCTCACGCCTGCAGAGTAAATATTCTTTCCTGCTAAGCCATCTCCCCAGCCCTGTGGGGGATTCTTACAGTATCTAATACTCACATGTAATTCTTATTTAAACTTTTAGCTAGTTAATTAATTAATTTATTTATTTATTTTTGCACATCGAGGGGCACCAGGGTCTCTTTCTACTGTAAACAAATACTAGATACATACACCATTTTTTTTTTGCATCAGCTTTACATGGGTGCTGGGAAATTGAACTCCAGTTGGAAGGCTTTGCAAGCAAGCACCTTTAATTTTTGAGTCATATTCCCGATCCCCTATTATTTATTTTGTTTTTTAATTTTTTTTTCGGTTTTTCGAGATAGGGTCTCCCTCTAGTCCAAGCTGACCTGGAATTCACTATGGAGTCTCAGGGTGGCCTTGAATTCACAGCAATCCTCCTACCTCTGCCTCCCAAGTGCTGGGATTAAAGGCGTGCGCCACCATGCCCGGCTTTGTTTTTTAATATTATTTTTATTTTTCAAGAGGAGAGAGAGAGAGAGAGAGAGAGAGAGAGAGAGAGAGAGAGAGAGAGAATAGGTGCACCAGGGCCTCTAGCTGCTGCAAAGGAACTCCAGATGCATGCACCACTTTGTGCATCTGGCTTTACGTGGGTACTGGGGACTGAACTGAACTGAACTGGGTTGTTTGGCTTTGTGGGCAAATGCCATCTCGCCAGCCCCAATTTTTTTTTTTTAAGAAAGGATTGTATGTAGCCCAGGCTGGCCTTGAACTCATGATGTAATTGAGGATGACCTTGAACTTCTGATCCTCCTACCAAGTGCTGGGATCACAGGCCCTCTCCATCACAAGCAGTTTTCAGATTCTTACTGACTCAGCTAGCATCCCTGCTCTGTGCATTTCTCTAGTCTTAAGTCTCTTGCCTGGAACTGTGGACTGTGTAGAATGACCAACAGCCAGAAACCCTACTTGGCTCAGAGAAGTGTTTCTTCCAGCCTAGTGGTAAAGTCTAGTAGCGGGAAGCAGACCTCCGCTAGGAACTCAATGGTGCCCAGCTGGAACACGAGCCCTCCCTCTACCACCATGTTGAAGAAATGGGCAGATGGAGACAGGCCCCCCAAAATGTGCTTCTCCTGCAGGTCCCCGGGCTGGGACTTTCAAACCAAATCCACCCAGCTCTGCCACTTGACAGACACCTAGCTTCCCTGAGTCTTGCCTAGATAGGAATAATAATAGAACCTTCTTCAGAGTGTAGGAGTCAAGGTTATATAAGACAAAGAATATAGGCCGGCTGGAGAGACGGCTCCATGAGTAAAGTACTTGATACACAAGCAGGAAGACTCAAGTTTTAATCCCAGCTCCCATGGATCCCTGGGAATTGCTGGCTAACCCCACTAGCTGAATCAGCAAGCTCTGGTCTGGGTTCAGTGAGAGTTTGTCTCAAAAAAGTAAGGTGGAGGGCTGGGGAGATGGCTCAGCAGTCAAAGGCACTTGCTTGCAAAGCCTGCTGGCCTGGGTTCAATTCCTCGGTACTTACATAAAGTCAGATGTACAAAGTAGTGCATGTATCTGGAGTTCCTTTGCAGTGGCAAGAGACCCTGGTGTACCCATTCTCTCTGTCTGTCTGTCTGTCTGTCTGTCTGTCTGTCTGTCTGTCTGTGTCTGTCTGTCTCTGCCTCTTTCTCTGCTCATAAAAATAAATAAAAAGGGCCAGGTGTGGTGGCGCATGCCTTAAATTCCTGCACTCAGAAGGCAGAGATACGAGGGTTGCTGTGAGTTTGAGACCAGCCTGAGACACATAGTGAATTCCAGGTCAGCCTGAGTTAGAGTGAGACCCTACCTCAAAAAGCCAAATAAATAAATAGAAGTATTTTTAAGGCCTGGAGAGATGGCTCAGCGATTAAGGCACTTGGCTGCAAAGCTTATCAACCCAGGTTCAATTCCCCAGTGCCCACATAAAGCCAGATGCAGTAAGAGGCACACGCATCTGGAGTTCCTTTGCAGTGGCTGGAGGCCCTCATGTGCCCACTCAGCCTCTCTGTCTCTTCTTTTCTCTATCTGTTTGCTTGCAAAGAACTAAAAACTTTTTGAAATAAAATATTTTTAAAACTAATGTAGAAAAAAATCAAAAAAATAAATAACAGATTAAAAAAAATAAGGTGGACAGCAACTGAGGGAAATACCTGACATTGACCTCTGGCCTCCAGGCACACACACACACACACACACACACACACACACACACACACACGCATGTGCACCTGCGCGCACACACACAACAAAGCACACAACACACACACGCATGTGCACCTGCGCGTACACACACACACAAAACACAACACACACCTGCACACACCTGCTCTCACACAAACATACATGCATACTACACACACGGAAAATTTTTAATCAAGAATATCTGCAAGGGCCGGGGCTGCAGAGCAGCACACTTACCTAGCATGGGGAGGAGGTGTACACCCACATTCCCCACTCTCAAAAGACTAAAGCAGGAGAGTCTCAGCTTGGGCTACTGTCATGGTTTGATCCAGGTGTCCCCCACAAACAATTGAATGTGTTCTGATAGATCGATCCTCAGCTGATGGCAGTTTGGGTTTTACAACCTCGATGAAGCTGTGTTGTTGGGGGCAGGCTTATGGGGTTATAAGCCAGCTTCCCCTTGCCAGTGTTTGGCACACCTTCCTGCCGCTGTTTGCAGTGCTGTGGCAGA
>PVHP010054799.1:0-10358 GCA_004024765.1 Zapus hudsonius | reverse complement strand
TCAAGCGGTACCACATGGACCATCACCGGTACCTCGGAGCCGACGGCATCGATGTGGACATTCCTACCAACTTTGAGGGCTGGTTCTTCTGTACCACGTTCAGGAAGTTGATGTGGGTCGTCCTCCAGCCTCTCTTTTATGCTTTTCGGCCATTGTTCATCAACCCCAAGCCCATTTCTTCTCTGGAAGTCATCAATACTGTGGTCCAGATCGCGTTCGACATTATCATTTACTACGTTTTTGGAATGAAATCTTTAGTCTACATGTTGGCAGCGTCCCTACTCGGCCTGGGTTTCCACCCCATTTCTGGACATTTTATAGCGGAACACTACATGTTCTTAAAGGGACACGAAACATACTCGTACTATGGGCCTCTGAATTACCTCACCTTCAACGTGGGCTACCATAATGAGCATCATGACTTCCCCAACGTTCCTGGAAAAAACCTTCCACTGGTAAGTGCGTTCTCTAGATCCTGATTATTTTAAAAATTAGTTTACATTTGCTGTTTTTAAGGAAAATTAATCCTGTCTTGCTCATTTTTATTTTTTTCATTTGCAAGGAGAGAGTATAGGTGCACCAGGGTCTCCAGCCACTGCAAATGAACTCCAGATGCATGCACCACTTTGTGCATCTGGCTTTACGTGGGTCCTGGGGAATCGAACCTGGGCAGTCAGGCTTTGGAAACAAGTGCCTGTAAACACTGAGCCATCTCCCCAGTCCCTCGTTCATTTTTAAAAGGAATCTAAGTGATTGGGGGTGTGTCAATCTACATTGCATGTAAAACAAAAAAAAAGAGCAAAGCAAAGAGGCCAGGTGAGGTGGTGCACACCTTTAATCCCAGGCAGAGGTAGGAGGATTGCTACGAGTTCGAGGCCAACCTGGGACTATAGAGTGAGTTCCAGGTCAGCCTGGACTCGAGTGAGACCCTGCCTCAGAAAACAAGAAAAACAAGGGTAAAGGAGATCAGTTGCCACACAAGCCTGAAGACCCGAGTTTGGATTTCCAGCACCCACATAAACACCAGGCATGGCAGCATATGGAGATCCCCAAGGCATGCTGGGTAGCTCCTCTGACTGAACTGGTGTGTTCTGGGAATAGTGGGAGACCCTGTCTCCATGAACAGGATAGTGACTGAAGAAGACATCTGACATTGATACATGTTGAAATATTAGGGACTAGCCAGGCGCGGTGGCCTTTAATTCCAGCACTCAAGAGGCAGAGGTTTGAGGCCAGGCTGGAACTACAAAATGAGTTCTAGGTCAGCCTGGGCTAAAGTGAGGCTCTACCTTAAAAAAACAAACAAAAACATTATTTGGGACTAAATATTAGTGGTAAACTGTTACATGTCTGTAACATACTTTCCACAGGTTCCTCATGGAGAACAAACTATCTGGTCTCGCATGTGTATGATAACAGAAGGCTGGTCATTGGCACAGTGGCCAAGGGCACATGACTGGTTATTGTTCTTGCAACGTTTCAGTAGGGTTAGCATTTTCAGAAGAAAATATTAGGTGAGCCGGGCGTGGTGGCGCACGCCTTTAATCCCAGCACTCCGGAGGCAGAGGTAGGAGGATCACCATGAGTTCAAGGCCACCCTGAGACTCCATAGTGAATTCCAGGTCAGCCTGGGCTATAGATAAATAAAATACATATATTAAAAAGCAGAGTAGCCGGGCGTGGTGGCGCACGCCTTTAATCCCAGCACTCAGGAGGCAGAGGTAGGAGGATCGCAGTGAGTTCAAGGCCACCCTGAGACTCCATAGAGAATTCCAGGTCAGCCTGGGCTAGAGAGAGACCCTACCTTGAAAAACAAAGCAAAACAAACAAAATTAGATGAAATGCAAGCATGCCACACCTGTGAGAAGACAACATTGAACTTGTAATGTGATGCTAACTCCTCTCCCTTGGTGCCATTCTGCCCTCAACTGAGCGCACCGCTTTTACTTGCCATTTTGGAGACTGGGGAAGTCAATTTTTATTTATTTTTTTTAATTAAAAATTTAAACAATTATACGTGTGTGTGTGGACACACCACAGCCTCTTGCCACCCACCGCAAATGAATGCCAAACACATGTACCACTTCCTGTGGTCTGGCTTTAAGTGGGTACTGGGGAACTGAACCTGGGCTGCTAAGGTTTGCAAGCACCTCATTGCTCACCAGCTCCCCGGCCCCAACTTTTATAATTTTTGAAAGAGTTTAGGTCTTTAAGAGAAATCCAGGAAGCTGTTAGTGAAAGAATTTTTGTAACATAAGCACGTGTAATTAGTTTTTCACGTGCTTGCATATGTGTGGGCGTGTGTGCAGAGGCCAGAGGTTGGTGTCAGGGGTCTTCATCAAGTGTTCTTTACCTGTTTTGTTTTGTGATTTTTTGAGACGGGTCCTTACACTGAACCTAGAGCTCCGTTTGGTAGACTAAGTAGCCAGCAAGCCCTAGGGGTCACCCCGTCTCTCCCCCCAGTGTTGGGATAACAGGCACGTGTCACCATGTCCAGCTTTGATGTGGGTGTGACTGCTCGTGTCCACGCTTTACCCACTGAGCCATCTTAGTATAAGGAAATTTATTTATTTTCACTGATGTCTCGAAAATATGTACAAATCACCAACTTCTTGTTTTATTGGGACTGTTATGCACTTCTGGTCCTGACTCCAGGGCTCATTCAGGATTAAACCGCTTCTGTCACCTCACGGTTTTGGAGCGCCGGTGTCTTTCCCCTCCAGCTGCTAAACTAAACCAATGGCTCCTGGCTTTCCCCCGGCTCAGTGTGGACCATGGCGAGGCTGTGGTGGAGCTATCTGATCAGCTCTCATGGAGAACTAACTGCAGGCCTTGCCCCTCTGAGCGGTTTGGTATTTTGTCCCTCTCTAAATGTGCATTTGCCTGTCACCTTGCTGGGCCTCAGTGACACTCACCGTTCACCTTGCTGTATTTCTGCACTTCTAGGTGAGGAAAATAGCAGCTGAATACTACGATAACCTTCCCTGCTACAGTTCCTGGGTGAAAGTACTGTATGATTTTGTGATGGATGATACAATAAGTCCCTACTCAAGGATGAAGAGGCCTCCAAAAGGGAAGGAGGTTCTGGACTAACTATCATCAGAGCCAAAGGAATTCCTCGCCTGAGCTTTATAGTAGCTGGCCATGCAGGGTTTTGCTGTTTTAATTTTTTTGTGTGTGTGATCTAGTAATTGAACTAAGGCCTACACAAGCGCTCTTCCACTCAGCTGGGGTCGGAGCCCAAGATTTTCCTTGTTAAACTCAAGCTCAGTAATGTTTCGGAGCTTCGCTGGAATTGGCACAATTCCAAGTAGGATCTCCACTGGATCCAGAGGCCAGCTCTGCCCTCAGGACACTCAGCTTGGTGTATTATCCTCCCGTGTTGGTCATTTTGTAAACATGTCAACATGCATAAGATGCCCGTTTCTACTACATGATTTTACCATGCATTTTTATTAAAATACCTAATGAGCCTGGTGTGGTGGCGTACGCCTTTAATCCCAGCACTCACGAGGCAGAGATAGGACGATCGCTGTGAGTTCGAGGCCAGCCTGAGACTACAGAGTGAATTCCAGGTCAGCCTGGAAATAAGCAAAAACTTATCTTGAAAAACCAAAAATAAAATAAAATACCCAATGAACTAAATTATTAACCACAGCACATTAGTATTTACTGGGGTTCTGTTTTGTTTTATTCACTGTCTTTACACTATAAAATATGGTTGCCTCATTACTACTGGAACTTACTTTATATTTTTCTTTCATAAACAGTTTTGACAAGGCTCGCAGGGCATGGTGGCACATAACTACAGTCCCAGGTAGGCTGGGACAGGTGGGCTTTAAGAGCTTGGGGTCAACCTGGGGGATTCTGAGACAATGAAGGATAAGAAGTTGGGGAAGAACTATCTTTTACTGTAAGCTGAATGACTGCTTTACAACTTGTACTGTTGAACGTGCGATCTAAATTGGGTGTCATGGGATCCTGAAGTGGCTTGCTTTTAAATAAAGCACTCACTGGATCTACTCACGCCCAGTGTTCCGTCTCCTCTTTTAGCTGCGGGCGGATAGATGGTGGGGAGTTGGTCTCAAGCAGCTGACATCCTGGTTTGCACACAAGTGTCACTTAGGAGAATACGGTGTAATATGGAAGATAGTTTGTAAATGCATCAGCTATATTACAGTTTCCTGAAGTACCAGGGACACCATATAGTGTGCGCGGTGAGACTGGCAAACCTGCTCTCCAGCCCCAAGTGCAACATCTTTCAGAGCTTCCTGCCTGGGGAAATGTGTCACCGATTGAAGGGTTAAATCTGAACCAACTTTCCTCCAATTTACAGTGCTTTCATTTTCTACCTTGACCCTCCAGGTGGGTTGTGAACTCACTATCACCATATTGTGCCCTCAAGCTAACTTTCAAAAGTCACGACAGGCCGTACCAGGCACAGTTCATAGGAGGAGCAGGATCGATTTCTGCTTACAGATTCAGGGAAGTTCCTTAAGGTCTAAAGAGATTCACAGATCCAAACAGAGAGAAAAACCATCAGCAGACACAAGCAGGCACGAAGGGGCACCCACCCACCCACACACCTCCCAGAGCACAGGCCTCTCTGCAAAACTTTAGGCAGGAAATCAGATCTGCCTTCCAACCCGCCATTTGGGCTGGACCCCAGGATTCCCTCCCAGTGACATCTCTTCCAGCCAGGAGGCCAGAAATCCAAGCATAGGAGGCTTAGGCCCCTGGTAGCAGAAGGTCCTTCTGGGGGGTCAAAAGAAAAGATCCTATTGAAGGAGAACAGGAGGAAGCTAGCTTATTTAGGCATTTTCTGTCGTCGGGGACTGAGGTTCAGAGGGAACTAGGAGATGCCACCCAATTGCCATCCCTTCCTGGCACAAGAAGATTCCTGGCAGAACTGGAACTCACGTCTGACGAGACTGGTCTACAGTGCCCGCTGCTGTCCGCCGTCCGCCGTCTAGCATGATCTAACACCAGGCCCAGGTGTGGGCTGACTCTGGGATCCATTAACCAACCCGATCTCTCCCCTGCCTACCTGAACCTGATATATAAAGGTGGTGGTCTCATCTCTCTCTCTCTCTCTCTCTCTCTCTCTCTCTCTCTCTCTCTCTCTCTCTCTCTCTCTCTCTCTCTCTCTCTCTCTCTCCTTAGAGACCCTGCTGTGACCAGCTCTCATCCCGTGTGGCCTGGACCCCATGTGAGCTCTGATCCAGCAGCCTGGCAGGGTGGGGATTATTCTTCATTAGAGATTAGGAAAGAACCCAAACTCGGGGTTCATAAACTGTAGGACCCTCCTGAACCCCCAAATCCCAAATCACTATGAAGAACAGAGGAGCACATTTGTTTCAATGGCACTTGCTGCAAGGGAAGGAGAAGTGGAAGGAATGTGGGATGTTGGGGGACAAAAATGCCCATTTTTGTATCTCAAACAAGTCTAGATGACTTCCTATCAAGATTGAGGTAGGTAACACTGCGTATGTACTGCATAGTCGTGAAGGTGGCTTCCTCTGCTCCTGGAGTCGGGGTTGGCAGGCAGCCTAGCTTTACAAGACTTGTGTTTGCAGCCTGCTGCTAGAGTCTTCAGTCAGTGCCAAAGGAGAGCATAATCACTTCTGTCCTAGCTAATTATTCCAATTGAAAGTTTTGTGTTTCTCCAGAAGCTATAGTCAGCTTTATATTTATAATAAAAATGCTTTTATTGTGATGTATAAGTCCAGGAGGGTGTAAAATTTATATTTACAGATTAAGGACAATTAAAGTGAATCCTCAGTGCTTACCAGGCTTAGAAATAAAACACACTTTGTGTGTGTTTTAATATTTTTTGTCTATTTACAAGCAGAGAGTAGAGCTCAGAGAGAGAATGGGTGGGTGTGTCAGCGCCTCCAGCCACTGCAAATGAACTCCAGATGCATACACCACTTTGTACATCTGGATTTATGTGGGTAGTGGGGATTCAAACCAGGCAGTTAGGCTTTGTAGGCAAGCACCCTGCCCTCTGGGCAGGCACATTCTCCTTGAGTGCCTCATCCCTCTTAGGGGATGCTTCTTTTCCCTCCATTCACTTCATCTGAATGGGACACATTTCCTGAGACAGGGTACCCGGATGGGGACTGACAAGGCTGACTGGAGGCTCTCCAGCTCATCCAGACCGTCTCTCATCCCTTGGGGCCTCTGGACCCAGCAGAAAAATCAAGGTGGTGGAATCTCAGAATACAAGACCTGATCCTAAAAGAATTGAGGTCATAGCTGTCCTGTCCTAAGTGGAAGTCCTATGGACTCTGCAGTGTAAGTGCAGATAAGCGGTGCCTGTCAGGTGCTGATCACATGAGGATCAAGGCCAGGAATTGGGTCATTACAACCAGGTCCAGGCGACAGCCTCCCAGGTCCAGAAACTCAGGGGCTTCTGGAAATACAAGCAGCCTCTCGCTGTCCAGACCCTGCATTCTGAGGGGTTTTGTGAGAGCTGAGGGAGGCATCAGGAACCACACCCCATTGTCTGCCTTCACCCTCAGCACTGTACACTGCTCACTGTGAGGACACTGAACATTGTAGGACCGTGAAGTAAAAGCAACCTGAAATTGGGTCTAAGTCACCATTTTTTCTTATCTGGGTGCTACTTGTGGGTATTCCCACGCAGGTTTCTGTGCGTTCCCTAGGCTGTTTCTAAAGCATTTTGAATGGCCTGCACAGAGAGCACAAGTGAATGAGCACACTTAACCAACCCGATCGGAAGACACATCAGCACTCCACAGGCTCTTCCTTAGGATACCTCCCAGCCCTGCTCCTCCAGAAGAGCAACTCCACTGCTTTTGCCTTTGTGACTTTGACATTCTGCTGAAGACTTGGCTTACTGGGAGCCACAACTATTGCCACTTGAAGCATCCTGAGTGTCACCCACTGGCTTCAATGAGAAGGAATGTCTCTCATGTCTCTTTCACTCTATCAGAGGGTGAGAAACCACAAGAACCCATCTGAAGCCTGGCATGGTGGCGCACACCTTTAATCCCAGCACTCAGGAGGCAAAGGTAGAAAGATCACTGAGTTCGAGACCACCCTGAGACTACATCATGAATTCCAGGTCAGCCTGGGCTAGAGTTCTGAGACCCTAACTCAAATAACCAACAACAAACCAACAAAAAAAGAAACTATCTGTATTACTAACTAGACCACATACAATGACTGAGGGTCGGCTTCCTCTATCAACAAGCTTGTGACAGTTGGGCCATATTCTAAGTGCATGAAAACGTGGTCTGTTCTGCTTCTGGATACCCGGCTTCTTTCTGGTTTTGCTCTGCAGGCTTCTTGATGACATACTCAGTCTTTGCTCCTGACTTCTATGCGCAGAGTTGGATTACATGAAAGGACATGTGGCTGTCGTATAAGGTAGGTTCCAAAAAATTACCATCTGCAGAAAAGTTGGCAATACTCCTTGTGACACTGGCTGATCCAGTTTCTGCCTGTTCCACAGCTGCCACTTCCTTTCCATTAGTTTTTATCTAGGCTGCCAAAAAGTTGGTACTTAGACCAAGGTCAGTTGTCTGGAAGACTTGGCATTTTTCATCTCTTCCGGAAGACAGGTGTTTGGTTCGACTGACAACCAGCTGTCAGACTTCCCACTCACTCACGCCCTTGAGCTTTCCTTTCATCCTCAGTCTTTAGCTCTATTCCCCAGTACCCTCATAAAGCCAGTGCACAAAGTGGCCCATGCACCTGGAGTTTGGAGTGGCTGAAAGCCCTGGTGTGCCCTTTCTCGCTGTCTCTCTTCTTTCTATCTCTCTCTACTTGCAAATAAGTAAATACATAAACCCTTAGAGGCTTAAGACTCAACAACTCAACGGAATAGCTCATTTTATACTAAACCTTTTGCCATAAAGAACATTATTAGGACATCTGGGACAGCTTGATAGGAACCTGAAAATCAGATCCGCAACGTGTGAAGTGCTTCTGATGACTGGTGTGCAGGAAATCTATGTGCAGGTGCACACAGGGTGATGGGACACCAGATGGCCATTTCTGAAGGAAAAGGTTGTGTAACATTTGTGTAAGGTCAAGATGGTTCAAAACAAGATTTTATTTGAACAAGGTTTTATTAAGCATAAAACAAAACAAAATACAAAAAAAAATAGCATTTCTTTCTTTTTCTTCAAGAGGAAGTAGGTTTCACACAGGGCTGGCTGGATGAGTCTTCGGCTCTAGCTTGGCCTCGATCATGTCAAAATCAAATGCTTCCTCACAATGACATCCCTTCTGAGCATGTGGATTCGCTGGTAGCACCAGGTTGTGGGCATGTCATCGGCTGAGGGACTTCTGTAGAGCTTCATACATCATTTGATCCTGAGGAGAGAAAACACAGCAAAGAGTGGAGCTGATCACAGTCAGTTATGAGTGATGCCATGTTGAAGTCCTAACCTCCACAAGGTCAGAATGAGGCTGTGTTTGGAGACAGGGCCTTTGAGAAGGCGATTAAGATGGCTGTGATGGAGCACGTCTTTACTCCCAGCACTCGGGAGGCAGAGGTAAGAGAATCACTGTGAGTTCGAGGCCACCCTGAGACTATACAGTGAATTCCAGGTCAGCCTGGGCTAGAGCAAGACCCTAATTGGATGGGGAGGAGGGAAAAAAGGCGATTAAGTTATAATGAGGCCATAAAGGTAGCCCAAATCCCCAAAGACTGAAGTCCTTTGTTAAAAAACTGTGTGTTTGGGCGTTCCAGGGTCTCTTGCCACTGCAAACGAACACTAGATGCATGTGCTACTTTGTGTGCCTGGCTTTACATGGGTACTGGAGAACTGAACCTGGGCTGGCAGGATTTTCAAGCAAGCACTTCGAACTGTTGAGCCATCTCCTCAGCACCTGAGACTGGAGCCCTTGAAAGAAGTTAGGACACAGGAATGCACAAAGGGAGACAAGAAAACAAGGGAAAGAACAGAAAGAAACCTGAGAAAAGCCAGCTCTGACAACATCATAATCTTAGCTGTCTTGTCTCCAGAATGGTTGATGAAGTCCCGGGTCTGTGGCTGACCCGAGAGCAGGCCTTGCCCCTGGCAACTCAAGTCCGTACAGGCTCCTTTCCAGGGAATGCCATGACCTCTCCAGTCTACATCTCACTAGTGACAAAAGCAATAGGATACTGCTGAATCCAGCTGAAACCAAGAAGCAGAGCAGAGGCTTCTTCAAGAACTTTAGCACTTCTTTTTTTTTTTTTTTTGGTTTTTCGAGGTAGGGTCTCGCTCTAGCCCAGGCTGACCTGGAATCCACTATGGAGTCTCAGGGTGGCCTCGAACTCATGGTGATCCTCCTACCTCTGCCTCCCGAGTGCTGGGATTAAAGGCGTGAACCACCACACCCAGTATACTTTAGCACTTCTAAGAAGCTTCCAGAATCCTTTCCAAGGGGACTATTCACTGCATGCTTTTAGCACTTTCTGGTGGCCTCACACCTTTGCCTCATTTGGTGTGGCTCATCACTGTGGAAGGTGTCCAGTGGAATCTCACTCTGGCCACAGTAAGCTGCCAGGTGTTGGATACAAGTTCCGCTTCTTCCTGTTTATCCTAAAGAAACACTGACAACGTGTTCTGCTCTATTTCCAGCCACTTAAAATCTATTTTACAAAAGCAACTGTGCTGAGTGACTCATGGAGGAACGAGGATCACTCTGAGCTCTAGGCCAGCCTGTGCTACAAAGTGAGCTCCAGGTCAGCCTGGGCTACAGAGTTAGACCCTGTATCAAAACCCAGAAACAAGAACAAAAAACAAAACAAGCCAACTGTTTTAAATTTTTCTTCTATAGGCAAAATATTCATTAAGTGTCAAAAATAGAAAAACTTTACAAGGGAAAAAATTTTTCCTTACTGTAACCTTCCCTTCAATGAAGCAATGTATCTGTCTGCATTTTCCTTCTGTAAATATAAGCAAATATTCTTTTTTTTTTTTTTTTTTTGGTTTTTCAAGGTAGGGTCTCGCTCTAGCCCAGGCTGACCTGGAATTCACTATGTAGTCTCAGGGTGGCCTTGAACTCACGGCAATCCTCCTACCTCTGCCTCCCGAGTGCTGGGATTAAAGGTGTGCGCCACCACGCCCGGCAAATATTCTATTTTATAAATAAGTTTTAAGTAGGGTCTTGCTGTAACCCAGGCTGACCTGGAATTCACTATGTAGCCCTAGGCTGGCCTCAAACTCATGACAACCCTCCTACCTCTGCCTCCCAATTGCCTGGCCCAATTAATTTCTTTTTAGCATAACAGTAGTATATCATAGACACAATCCCTGTTTGTTTCATGTAACAGTATATTTGTGGGATATTTTTCAGTCTTCCAAGTAGCTATGTTGTTATGATTCATCAGAGGA
>PVHP010054798.1:0-10348 GCA_004024765.1 Zapus hudsonius | reverse complement strand
AGACAGGGTTCTGACGCTTGGAGGTCAGAATTCCGATGACGGGTAAGAATGTACTTTGCCATGGACAACCTAAGACAGACACGGTCCTAAGCCATTTTATTATTAATTTTTTATATAAAAGAAAAGGGGGAACTGCAGGGAGCCGGGACAATCACCATTAGGTGGCGCCCACTACCTTGCAGCTAAGTGGTAAACAACTTAATATTAGGCAATGCTTGGATGGAAGACTACTTTGTTAGCTAAAAGGTCAATGGAAGACTACTTTGTTAGCAAGGAGGTCACAAGCTTTTGCGCATGCTTGATCTCCTGATCCTAGCCAATCCCGTGGCGTCTGGTGGTGGCAAGCAGGTGTCAGCCAATCATGGGGCAACTCGTGTCCTTGGTCCCTATATAAGCCGCTGCTTCCAAGTGCTCGGGGCCCCTCGCTTCCTGCCCCCCCTTCAATCAAAAGGCTCTCCATTAAAGTGTGATTTGAGAAGGATCTTCGAGTCGTGGTTGTTCTTCCTCACTGGTCGAGGAGCGCGCCGCACTCACAGTGGCTGGAGTAGGAGGTAAGCGATCATGTAGATAAGTAGGAAGCCAGAGGGAAACCAAGGAGAATTGGGCTGTCACGTATAATAGCCCTCTTGCAAAAACCAGGGTCTCTGAGAACCGCATCAGTTTCTTCCAAGACAATGCCCAGTGGCCAAATCCCCTGCACCAGGCCATACTTCTTGAAGAATTCACATCCCCTCCCAACATTGCCACACTGAAGACCAAACTTCCCACTTGTGAACTCTTGTGGGACACATTCCTCAAACCATAGCACCCAGCTCCACAGTTTAATTTTTACCCCCATTTTATTATTATGACTATGACTATATGTGACTGTACTTTTTGTGTGTTTGGGTTTTTGTGTTTGTTTGGGGAGGAGTGAGTTTGGGAAGGGGGGGAAGATCCTTACAACTAAATATTCCATACTGCCTGGAGCTCATAATTCTCCTCCTGCCTCAGCCTCCTGAATGATTGGACCACAGCGCCTGGCTCTATTTTTTTTTCTTATTCAATTTTATATTTCATTTTGAGTTAACAATTTTCTTTCAACGTCTAAGTACTCCTACAACTTCTTATGGTTCCATGAAATATGTTCAATACACTTTTTTTTCTGTGATGAAGTCTGACAGAAAATGTATTGTTTTGGACCATTTTCTAGCTTTGTCACAAACATAACAATTTAAGACTTCCCTTGCCTTTAAAAAAAAGCCTCTTTACCTTTATGTACTGGATCTCATTTCTTACATTCTTTGTATTTTATTTTATTTTATTTTATTTTATTTTATTTTATTTATTTTGAGACAAGGCTTCATGCACCCAAGGCTGGCCTCAAAGTTGCTACATAGCCACGGCTGGTCTAGAACTTTGTCATTCCACACACCTCTCATTATTTGAATCAACACCCCTCCCCTTTGTTTTACTAGAATATCTTTTATTACTTCCTTCAAAAAGGTTTTATGAGGGCTTAGGATGCAATACAGTTGGTAGAGTGCTTGCCTAACATACAAGAAGCCTGGGTTCAATCTCCAGCATTACAGAAACCAGGTTTAGAGACACAACAATGATAATCTTATCATTTAAGAGGTGAAAGTAAGAGAATGAGAAATTTAAAGTCACAGAGAGATGGCTCAGGATTTTAAAGTCCTTGTTTATAAGGCCTGATGTTCCAGGTTCAATTCCCTAACACCCACCTAAAGCTAGACAAAGCAATGCATATACATGGACTTTCTTTGCAGTGGTTAACAACTCTGGAATGCCAAAAATCTCCCCTTCTTTCTCTCTAAATCAAAAAATAAATAAGCATATTTCAATTTACTTATTTTATTTATGTATTTAAGACACAGAGAGTAAGGTAGATAGAAAGAGCAAGAGAGAGAGAGAGAGAGAGAGAGAGAGAGAGAGAGAGAGAGAGAGAGAGAGAGAGAGAGAGAGAGAATATGGGCACACCAGGGCCTCCTGGCACAGCAAAAAAAAAAAAAACTCCAGATGCATGTACCACATTGTGCATCTGGCTTTACATGGGTACTGGGAAATTGAACCCAGGCCATCAGGCTTTGCAAGCAAGGCTTTAACTGCTAAATCATCTCTCCAGCCCTAAATAAACATATTTTCTTTTAAAAAAAAACAAATAAAAACTCTTGGGCTGGGAAATGGCTCAGCAGTTAAAGGCACGTTGCTTGCAAAGCCTGCAGGCCCAGGTTCAATTACCCAGTATCCACATTAAGCCATATACACAAAGTGGCACATGAGTCTGGAGTTCATTTGCAACAAGAGGTCCTGGCACACCTATATTCTCTCTCTCTCTCTCTCTCTCTCTCTCTCTCTCTCTCTCTCTCCTTACATATAAGCAAATAAATACATAAAAGCTATATTAAAAGAAAATAAGTTTAAGGTCATCTTTTGCTACATAGTAAACTTGAATCCCAAATCAGCTACATGAGATCCTGTGTCAGTAAGTAAAAATAAAAACCAACCAACCAACCAATAGCAACAGCAAAAACCACCAGCAATCACTATGAGAATGTTGTAGTTACCTTCATGCTGCTGGCACAAACACCCAACCAAAAGTGGCTCGTGGGAGGAAAGACTTTATTCTAGCTAATAGTCTCAAATGGAAGCCCCATGATGGCAGGAGACAGCACTGAATGAGCAGAGGCTGGACATCACCTCTTTGCCAACATCAGGTAGACTACAGCATCAAGAGACCAAGTCAAACTATAGCAAAGGGGAGGTGGCTATTAAAGCCCTAAGCCTGCCCCAAGCAACACACCTCTTCCAACAAGGCTCCACCTCCCAAATTGCCATAGCTTGGAACCAAGCATTCAAAAAGCATGAGCAGATTTGGGACATTAGATCCTGCCCCTGCCCCCCATGAACTCACAACCATCCATGATACTATAAATTCAGTCCAATTTAAAAAGTTCCCATAGTGTCCCATAATTTTTATAAATCTCATCACTATTCAAATATCCTCATAGTCCAAGGTCTCTTAACGGTGAGCTATAAACCCAAGACACATAAAGGCACAGAATAAACATTTACAATGTAAAAGATGGCTGTCACAGTCAGCCACACGCCGCTGGGATGAATCTTCAAACCAGGCACACTTTGGGGAACGAAAGTATTTATTGAAACTACAGATTGAGGGGAAGTACTGTAACAGCGAAAGAGGCTGGCCTGGCCCTCTTTCATAGGTTCGAGCAGAGAGAAAAAGCCATCACCTACACCACACATACAGAACAGGGAACAGGCAGGAGGGCCAAAGAGAATTTTTTCTCCTTTATATAGGCTTAGGGTGGTGTCTTGCAACCCTATCCCAGGCTTTATGGCTTCCTGAATCTCTGGAATTTCCTTCTTGCATGGCCCACACAGGAAAGGATGTTTACTTCCAGCTTCTTTGAACTTCTTTACATCCTGCCCCTTGCTGAGAGGCTGCCTTCCTGTAAACATCCTCAGAGACCCACCCAAGATAATTAAAAAGATAAAGTTGACAACAAAACCTAACCATCACAATGGCATTACAAAGAAAGAGAGAAAGGATGCAAGATCTAAAACAAACAGGGCAAATATCAAATCCTGCAGCTCCAATAACATCTCTAACCAGTGATGAAGGATCTGGATCTCCAATTCTGCCCTTATAACTGGGCTGTTTATAACTCAGGAAACAACCCGGGTCAGTAGCTCTCCTTGGCAGCAGTCTCCTTGTTCTGAAATTTCCTGGGGTCTCCACTGCAATCCATCGTTCATCCTCACAACTCCATCAGGCTTCCATGCAGGCATTCCAACAACCTTGCTTCTCATTGCTCAGCAACCATTTCTAAAAGCAAAAACAAACATGTTGTGAATGTGTTATATTCCATAGTATCAGGTGTACTAAAAATTTTTAATTCAGGAGGCAATAAAGCCAACCTTGAAGAGCAGAACATTCCTTCAGCATTCTAACCCCTTCCTTTCAAAACAGTCAACATTCTTCCTGCAGAACAGCTGGCCAATCTCAATCGTGTAATCTCTCAAACAATTGCAGCTAAATAGGTGCAGTCTCCAGCCTGAAACCTTAATTTTTTTTCTGTGCCATATCCTTCTGCTCACAACAGTTCATATCTACATGACAAGACCACCCAAGTTCTCATGGCCCAAGTAGAATACAGCAAGCCTCTCTCACATATACTGCTTCTAGTCCAATGCAGATCAAGCTCTTTCTTCCCCTCATAAACCCAGCCTTCACAGTCCATAGTTCTTACTACATTTAGATCTTTCAACTCTGACCACAACAGTCCATCAAAGTCTGCTTACAGCACCATAAAACATCACTTAGACTAAGCTTTCAAATCCTTCCACCTTCTTCCCACAAATCAGTTCCAAAAGACCAAAAGCCACACAGTCAGGTTTCTAGCATCAATGACCTCATTACTCTGGTACTAATTTTCTGTCACAGTTATCTTCATGTTGCTGTCAAAAAACATCTGACCAAAAGCAGTTCAAGGGATGAAAGTGGTATATTTTGGCTTACAGCCTTAAGGAGAAGCTCCATGTTGGCAGGGGGAAAGATGTCCTGGAGTTACTTTCCATTGTTGGAACAAACATCTGACCAGAAGCAGCTTATGGAAGAAAAAGGTTTATTCTAGGCTTACAGAATCCAGGGGAAATGCCATCAGTGGTGGAAGAGGCTGACTCATTCAACATAACAGAGAGACACCACCAATAGCCATCAAAACACAAACAACTAGAGGTCAAAAATGGCTCTGAAAACACCTTAGGGCTGGTCTACAAGATCTGCCCCCAGTGACACCTTCTTCAGCAGCAGGCTGCTCAAACTTAAGTAGGAAGTTTAACATTAATCTTAAAAAAATCTCAGAGTCTATGGGGGACATGCATTGACATTCAAACCACCATATTCTGCCCCTGACCCTCATGGACTCATGATCATCTCACAATGCAAACTGCACTCAGATCATCTTCAAAGGACCTCATATTCTTTGTCAACTTTCACATTGTTCAAAAGTCCTGTCTCATCTGAGTTTTAAGACTGCTTCTTTCCTGTGAGCCCTGTAAAATCAAAACAAGTTAAGTACTTCCAACACATAATTGCATAGAATAAGTGTTTCCACTGTAAAATAGGCATAACAAGGAGAGACTGAACCAATGCAAAATCAATAACCAGTAGGCAAACATCAAACATCTGTAGTTCCAGTCCAACATCCATAACCAGTGATGAAAATCTCTGGATTCCAATTTGGCCCCTCCAGCTGAGTTGAACAGCCTGTAGAAAATTCCATCCTCAGCTCTGTTCTACAGCAGCCAATCAACAGTCCTGGTATATCCAAAACATTTTCAGGTCTACACTGCAAACCAAGGTTCATCTTCATAGTTACATATAATGACCTTACTGGACCTCCACACAGAGATTTCAACCCTGCTACACTTTGCCTAGGGGCCATATCCAAAAACAAAAAAACAAAACTGTGTTGCACATCCAGCATTTGTTATACTCCATATTACCAGGTGGGCTACCAAATTTGTTATTCTGGGGGAGTGGGTGGTGGGAATAAATCTTGACCTTTAGAAGCAGGACACTTTAGATTTCGACTTTCAAGCCTCCTCCTTGCATTTGAGCCTTCCATAGGTGGATTTTACCCTCAGGCATCTCTTCCATTGTTCAAATGCAAAGCAGTTGGCCTATCCTTAATGGTGGTAATCAACTAAACAATTATAGCTTCAGTAACCTAAAACCAGTCTTTGTGCCTGTAACTATAAACTTGCTTGAATTTTTCTTGTAATAAACCACATATCTTGCATATCTTACTGGTCTATACCTTTTGTGTCACGGTTTGATCCAGGTGTCCCCCACAAACGAATGTGTTCTGAATGCTCAATCCCCAGCAGATGGCAGTTCGGAAATTAGAACCTGGCTGGCGCTGTGTTGTTGGGGGCGGGTTTATGGGGATTATAAACCAGCTTCCCCTTGCCAGTGTTTGGCACACCTTCCTGCTTCTGTTTGCAGTGCTGTGGCAGAGGTGATGTCCACCCTCTGTTCATGCCATCATTTTCCCTGCCAGGATGGAGTCTCCTCTCGAGTCTGTAAGCCTAATAAAACCTCCACAAGCTGCTTTTGTTTGAGTTCTTTCTTCACAGCAACAGAGTAAGTTGACTACAACATTCTGACAAGCACAACAGTCCATTACTTTTAAATTCAGCCTTGATCCAACTCTCTGGGCATGGGGAAAAGAACATAGCCTGCCTTTATGCCAGTAGACAAGTTCCAACAAAGTTCTCTCTTTCCCATTTAAACATTCCTAAGCCAAGCCTTCACAGTACATGATTCTTTCTGCATTTAGATTTTCAAACTCTCACAAGAATAGCTGATCAAGTTCTGTTTACAGTACTGTAAGACTTCTCTATTCCAAAGAACCAAATCTTTCCACATTCCTCTCACAAACATATTCCAAAAGCCTAAAACACTATGGTCATATGTTAGATTCATTACAGCAACAACTCCACTTCTCAGTATCAATTTTACTGTTGTAGTTACTTTTCAGTTGCTTGGACAAACATCTTACCAGAAACAGTTTATGGGAGGAAAGAGTTTATTTCAGGCTCATTGAATCCAGGGGAACATTATCAATGGCAGAAGAAGCTGTCTCAACTTTCATAGATCCATAGCAGAGAGACACCAGCAACAGCCAGCAATACACATCTTAGGACTGAGCTACAAAATCTGCCCCAGTAACGTTTCCTCTGGCCAGCTACTGAAGACTTAATTAGGAAGCTTAGCCTTAATCAAAACTCCATGAGGTTATGGGGGACATACAGTCACATTCAAACTACCAAAGCATGGCATGAGCAGAGGCTGGACATCACTTCTGCCACAGCATATGACAAACACCAGCAGGAGAATTAGTCAAACTCTAGCAAAGGGGAACTGGCTAAAACACCCCTAATATTAGCCTCAACAACACACCTCCTCTAGCAAGGCTCCACCTCACAAATTTTCATCAGCTGGGAACCAAGCATTCAAAAACATGAGTCTATAAGAGACATCTCACTCAAGTCACCACAGAGAGATACAAGGTTTGTTGTTGTTGTTCTATTTTAAAAATGTTAGTATTCTACCTTCTCACTTGACTGATAGTCTGAAAGGCATTTGGAATTCTACACTGAAAATTATTTCTACTGAAAATTTTGCCAGCATTTTTTTTTTATTTTCAAACTCTCAGTAACTGTTGAAAAGTTTGACATCCTAATTCCGGTTTCTGTTAGTGACTTACTTACTCTGTCTAGCAATTATTTCTTGGTCTTGTTGATTAGGGTGATAAATTTTCAGCAAAGCAGGATGTGTACTGTTTATAACTTCTCTACTTTTTCTTGGCCCTCTGTCTAGTCATGGAATTGTGCCAGAGGTCTGAGGACATTTCTGAAAATCTCTCTAGAACAAACAGAATACAGGGAGCACATTAGCCAGTGCCACACTGGGCAGCATATGCTGGGGCAAACCAGTATTCTCCCTGTAACTGTCATCTCTTTCTGTGTAGCAAATCACCCAGAGTTTCAGTGACATAAAGCAATGATCTTTTGTCATTGTCAGGAATTTCTAGATCAGTAACTTACACAGAGCTAGTATGGGTAGCTCACCTCTCTTCAGTAATAAACTCAGGTGGTTCTGAAGCACAATAGAAAGATAGAGAAAAAATACAATGACATGGGAAGAAAGGACCTGGAAGGGAAGATGCTCGGCTCGCAAGGTCATGACTTATAAGGGGGAAACAGAAGACTTCAGGCCTAAAAACCAAACTCCACTGTGAAGCCAAATGACTCAAAAAGATAATACCTGGAATCTTTAGTATTCCTTTCTCATTCCTCGGTCTGAGACAGGACTCAACATCAACTGTTTACTAACATTTAACCTGGGTACAAAGTACACTTGCTAAACAATGACAAGGAAAAGAGAGGAGTAGTTTCCTAGCAACCTGTGAGGATATAACTTTAGAGTCACCAAGTCCCTGTACATTACCCATTGCAAAGAAAATTAATTGCCACCTCCTCTAGTGGCCTCGTATCTACTCTTGGTATATCTTTTCCTTAAACTCAGCAACATTAACCATATCTGTTTTGTCAGGTGTGCTTTTTCTTTTTTAAAAAAATTTTGTTTGGATGGGGGGTGGTGCATCATGGTCTCTTGCCACTGTAAACGAACACCAAACTCGTGCCACTTGGCATTGGGCTTTGCGTGGGTGGCAGGGGAATTGAACCCTGGACCAGCAGGCTTTGCAAGCCAGTGTCTTTATCTGCTGAGTCATCTTCCCAGCCATGTCCTTTTTTTCTCCCTTTACAAGCACACTAATTTTCTTTGTACCTTTTAATAGTTTTCAAAGTTGTTTCACCAATTAGTTCTTCCTAGAATCCATTCTAGCGTAGAAGCCACAAACCCTGGGGTTTCACCTAGGTAGAGGTCTCTAAAGGAACTTCCCAGGGAGGAACCTGGAGTGAAAATCCAAGTCCCTTCCTACTGTTCCCTGCTGATAACTCAAATGGCCAGGGAGGGCTGGGATGGGGCCATAAGCCTGGGGCTCTCATTTTGACTGTCAGCTTTGCCCATATTTCTCTGTGGCATGTTTGTGGAGCTAAATGGCTCAATTGCTGTTGTATGTGATGTGAACTAAAGCTTCCCAAAAGAAATTGCACCTAATTAAATGATTTTTTTTTTAAGGTGGACTGACTGATTAGAACTTAGATGGTTGTGGAGAATTGGACTGTTTCAGGTCCTGAGCCAAATTATCTTGGGCTAGCTTAAACCTATAAATAGCTATTTATTGCCCACTTTTATGTAGACCTAAAATCCCTGTGACAGCTAGGTAAATCCTTTTGGAATGTACAAGCAGACCCCAAGCTTCCATTAACCAAAAGCTAAGGATTAAAACACCCATGTGGTCACTTTAAGAGGCCCTGTTGCCCTGGCCAAAGTAACCTTGAAATACAAATCTGTTCTTTTATCCAGTGCCTTCCTGTGAACAGGAGCATGCAACAGGGCAGAACAGCCCCTCCCCCTAGAGATCTTGAAAGACAGGAAGTCTACCTCATCTCCCACTCTCCCCTCTGTTGTCTCCATAAACCCCTTAAAAGGAATTACCAGGGATGCCTTGATTTTTCCTTAGATCTCCAGAGCCTTCCCTCTCCCTCCCTGTCTTCTCTTTCACCTGTCTTCTCTCCCTCTCCCTCTCTTCTCTACTCGTTTCTCACTCTCTCCTTGCAAGTAAATAAATAAAATATTTATATTTATAGTATAATATTTATAATATAATGTATTTATAGCTAAGAAATAAAAAGGTATAATGACGTGACTTTCTTTGTTTTATTACTATAAAATTTAATGAAACAGTTACTATATTGGAACATGGAATTCAAAGTACCTTAAATCAATCATATTTGGCTCTCTAATAAATGACCTTTTATTCCCTTTGAGGAATGAACTGTGTGTGCATTTTGTGTGTGTGTGTGTGTGTGTGTGTGTGTGTGTGTTTCATTGACACTGGTAACTGGACTGAGGTGAAGCCAGGGCCACATAGAATGATCTCTTTCTCCATGTGTCCCCTTCACTTGGCTGGTTTGGGTGAGCCCACAGCAGGGGAATAACAGGATGGACTTCTGTGGCAGCTGCTTTACTACAAATAATCATTCCAAGATGCCCAAGTGGAAGCTATGAAACTTATAACCAAGGCTCGGAAAGGCTCCAGGATCATCACTTCTACCACATTTTATTTGTTTGTTTGTTTATTTATTTATTTTCCCAAGGTAGGGTTTCAGTCTAGCCCATGCTGACCTGGAACTCACTCTTGTAGTCCCAAAATTGGCCTCAAACTCACTCCTCCTCTCTCTACCTCCTAAATCCTGGGATTAAAAGCGTGCTTACTACACCCTGCTTGTACCACATTGTATTAGTCCAACAAGTCTCTACAGCTAACCTCTGTTCAAGGGTAAGGAGCCAGACTCTACCTCTCACAGAGAGAAGAGAAAGTGAAGGGATCTGTGACCCTCTTCTGGGCCCACACCTGCTTCAGCACTGCAGGCATAATGGAGATTAGAATAGAACCTCTACCTGAGTAATGAGCCAGAGGACTCTACATTTTTTTTTAATTTAATATTTATTGTCCATAATGAGTTACATTATTTAGTGGGCAAACCATGCGTTGTTATCCCGACTTCCCCAATTCCCCCCCTCCCCATCCCTGATCAGTTGTATATCCTCCTTCGTGGGCTGTCTGTATTAGTCCTTGTGGCAAGGGATCCTGTATATCTTAGTACTCATCCCAGTCTTCCTGGC